>JAMQGT020007425.1:0-30509 GCA_024447675.2 Pterophyllum scalare | reverse complement strand
TCCTCAGCGAGCTGCCTGCGTGCCATGCAAACCTCCAGCGAGCCCACTAAGAGCCGTTTCCACTGCCGAGTGTAAAAACCCGATTTTGAGCAGTTAATCTATGTGTTTCCACAAGGTGGCGCTGTGACTGTCATTCAATAATGTCCTGTGGATGACTTCAGGGGTGGGTCATTATCACACTTGTGAAGTTTGGTGCAGATTGGATGCGTCATTGGAATCCTGTTTCCACTAGGTGGCGCTGCAACTGTCAGTCAATAATGTCATACGGATGTGTGCAGGGGTGGGTCCTTATCACACTTGTGAAGTTTGGTGCAGATTGAACAATGACTGTTTAAATTACAGCACCTTCCTTGTTCCACTAGGGGCGCTAGAGGGGCATTCAATAATGTCCTGTGGATGTCTTCAGGGGTGAGGCGTTATCACCCTTGTGAAGTTTGAAGCAGAACGGATGCATCATTGGAATCCTGATTCCACTAGGTGGCGCTGCGACTGTCAGTCAATAATGTGATATGGATGTGTGCAGGGGTGGGTCCTTATCATGCTTGTGAAGTTTGGTGCAGATTGAACAATGACTGTTTAAATTAGAGCATGTTACTTGTTCCACTAGGTGGCGCTGCGACTGTCATTCAATAATGTCATATGGATGTGTGCAGGGGTGGGTCATTATCACACTTGTGAAGTTTGAGGGCAATCGGACAAAGTATATGGGATTGAGAGGCAAACGAAATGTCATGGCGAAGGATCGAAGCTCGCCATGGCCCCAGGGCCACGCCCCTCTGCAAAGGAACATCATCATGGGCCTTAGTGGGAATGTTTGTGATCAATGTACAGCTCAAAACACCTGAAAAAGTGTGTCACACAGAAATGTTAGGTTTTCCATTGAAAACCAATGGGGAATTGGGGGTGTGGTCATGGGGGCGGCGTGCAAAATGAGGCATGGGTCTGATTGACTTTTATGATCAGGGTCATATACAGAATGTGGAAACCAAATTTCATAACTCTACGAGTAACTAAAATTTTGAAGCTCCATGTAAATTTTATTTTGATTATGTAGGGGCGCTATTGCAGGAATTGCCATTGTTTCTCCATTTATGGATTCATGGTGGGACCCTACATAAGTTATTAAAGTTTGGTAGAAATCTGGCAAAGCATGCACGAGTGATGACAGAAAAGGTGAGTGTAATTTAGGCCAAAACGAAGGCCAAGTTCAGCGCCCCCTAACGACCAAACCATTGATTTTTTGATAAAACCCTGAATAACTTTTGATGGCCTACTGGTCTAGATTATGCTGAGCGATTTTGGTGTCTGTAGGTGTAACGCCCTAAGAGGAGATGTTTCAAATACGAGGTGTGCATCATCACCAAATTGGCAGAGGGCAAAGTTCAGGCCACGGTGGCTGACTTCCTGTTTGCTGTGTGGGGGTGCTCCAAGAGCGATCTTTTGCTTGTCCTGACATGATCTATGTGTGACGCCAATTTCGTGGTTCTACGACAAAGTTTGATCGTGGCCTCTCCCATAGAGGGCCGAAAAATGAATTTTCCGGGGGCGCCGTGGAGCCCCCTTTTAGAGTTGGTTCTTGATGACATTAAAAAAATCAATTTTTCGCCAGACCTGACCTCTGTAGCGAAAATGGTGAGTTTTCGTATATGTTCAGGGGGTCAAATTTGAGGGGATAGACGGAGAAAGAAAAAGAAGAAGAAGAAAAATAATAATGACAAATTCTAACGATTCCAATAATGCGCTTTTCCAGTGACCCACATATATACATTTTCGGAAACGTCTTCGACATGGCGCACGTCCCTACTGAGGTCCGGGGCCACTTCTGACCGCGTCCCATGTGACTCCGCCCATTTTTGCGTCATTCGCCCATTGCGATTACAATAGGCTCCTCGCCGACCCTTCGGTTGGCTCGGGCCTAATAAAACCGATAACTACAATAACTACCACAGTATGCCCTTTGGCCTTAAAATGCCCCAAATTCATGCAACTATTCTAATTGTCAAATAATCTGTTTACTGTAAAATTATATAAAAACAGGCTTGCTATAATTCCCCTGGAACCCAAGATTATATACTTGATTTTCTGAAAAAAAATCCAAAGACATTTCAGTTTACAGTTATATTTCACATAAAATAGCACCAAAGCGTGGAGAAGGTGGAGACACTATGTCTGGCATGGTTTAGACAAAGTCATAATTAAAACAGCTGATATTTTTTTAATTTACCATTCAGCCCTAATTTGTGTTTGAAATCATTCTGGGAGACTGGCATCCATAATTTCATAATGTTTTCTGTAGTTCACATCCAATTGAGATCTGTGCATTTCCTCAATCCAAACAGAACAGTAAGTCCTGACTTTACAGACACTGGTGGTAATGTGGATAAGCTGGAAACTAATAAAGCAGAAGAGTTTCTGTGAAAGTGAAACCAGGTGGTTAAAAGAAGACGACCAGGAGTTACTAGAGTTCATTACATTTGCTTGTAGCTTTAGAAGACTAGATGTGTGTAATTTGTTGGACTCAAACGAACCGTATGAATGGTTGGTGCAACTACAACTGTTGTAGATTGGTCAGTATGCAGTCCAAAAAATTATATACAATTAACATAAGCATGAACACAATGAATGCAACCCAGTTTACACTAAACAACATTGTGGAATGTGCATTGTGTGTGTCCACCCTTCCCTGGGTGGAGGAGGCAAGATATCGGGTGTTAATATACACACACACATACATGCCCTTTCCTTCCGTCTAGTTTTCTGAAGGGGGAACATCCTGTCTCTCATGAAGCAGACCAAAGCCACACCCTGCTGATGCTAGAGCTTAACTTTTTCATGCATGTGTCCCAAAAAGCATCTGACATCCTCAGCCCTCTCTCTCATTAAACAGTAGTCCCCAAACTCTGCCTAAGTCTGAATTTTAACCAAATCTGAACCAGACTTGTAGTTTTGGCTTGGCAACGCTGCTCAGACTAAACAAAAAAAAAAGCCCGCAAGTATTTAGGAGATCATCTCCAGTTTTGCTGGGTGCGTATTTAACCTTGGAAGAGTAGTGCAGTGACCTCTGGGTGCTGCAGCTCGAGGCTGAAGAGGAGCCTGCAGCTGCGGCTGTCTCAAAGGTAGCTGAAACACTGAGGAGGTGAAATTTGAGTTCCACTAAGGTCACTTTTCTATTAGCATCAGCACTCACTGTGACTGTTTGCAATGGAGGCAATACGTGGCAATGTGCATGTCACTGTTGGGATTTTAGATGAGTCAAACTTCTTTGGCTCAGCTGGGAACATCAGAATGCACCAATTTGTGTTGTACACACCAAGAGGACAGAAAATGTGCAGCAAAAATATCCTGAAGGGCCCCTGCTGTCTGCTGCACAACTCTACATAGTGCTTCATTTCTCTGTTATGTTACTACTATGAGAAACAAAAGAGGAGGATGGGGAGGAAAAATGAAGAATCAGAGCAGCTTTTTCAGAGTACCTGTTTTGTAAAATGTCACGAGTGTTTCTATGAAGATTATAATGATATGTGCAACGGCCTATTTATTGTTGAAAAAAAAAAAATCTCCAAAAAAATCAGAGGAATTTTAGTACATGTTAAAGCCCTACCATCCTCTCACGACTCTTTTATATTTGCCACCTTTGCTGATGGTGTCAACAATTAGGTCAAAAACAATATCCAGTGCTGCTAATCCCATAAGAGATCATGCCTGTTTTTCCATCCTCTTAACGCCGACAGTCAACAAAACAGGATCTTTTATCAATAACAACAATAAGAGGAGGAGTAGGGAAGAAGAGAAGCTGAATCTATAATGCCTCAGGATTTGGTCTTTGCTCAAAGAGCACACCTGTTACCTCCAGATGTGTCTCCCTGCTGGGGCTGGTTTACAGGCACAACACCGCTTATTGTGCAGCTAGGACAATTGAATCCACTTGTTTAACAGTCTCACTGACCAAGCACAATGGCAGCACTCACGGTACGCTGAGAATGGATGAACAATGACTGAGCAGAGACAAACCAAGCACAAATAAAGTGGCTTGCAACAGTTTGTGGCACTCTGACATCTGCAGGATGTTTTACTAAGAAATGGGATAAATGTCTTTATTTTGAACATGTCTTTCCTTCTGACTAAAAATAAAAGACTTTCAACTTCATTCAACATAAGCAAAGTTCTCACCAAAGTAGAAGCGGATCAGGCAGCCAATTTCAGGATGCATCCCCTCCTCCTGCACTCGCCATGCATCTTCAAACCCCAGATTAGCGAGGTACTCATTTAAGATCTGCAGAGGTCTTTCATCATCCCCAAGCCGCCTAACAGCTCCACCGTGCAGCTGGATGTAGAGGGCTGGCATTGGGGTTGTACTGATGGGCTCGGGCCATCCTCTACTCCCCCAGGGATCTCTGGTTCAGGGCAGACAGATGCTTGGCTGGTAAGAGGGCGAGCCTGTGAACTGCTGGAGCATTTAGAAGGAGCTGTGATTAATTTGTGTGAATCTGTGTTGTCACTAGTCCCTGCTTCAGTGTCATTATTTGGTATTATGGCTTGGTTTGAAGCCTTGGGGGGGTCTGTGAGAGAAGCAACTGAATGCAACGGGGAAGAGGTGAGGTCTACTTCATCAGAGGAGCTCTCAAATGGGTCAGGTCCCTCTGGAGCGCTATCACAGTTTGGGCTCAGAACTGAAGAGTCAGTGCCCAAACCCAGCCCATCACTGAGTGAGTCCCGGTGCTCAGTGCTCCTCGGTCCCCCTGGGCTGAAGTCCTCACAGGTGCTGCTCTCCACGTCTGAACCTGAGTAGACTCCATAACAGTCTCCAATACTCAAATCCACACCAAAGTCATTTAGATAGACCTCAGATGAAGAATTACTAGCAGTCTTATCATCACGCAGTAGGTTAGAAGGCAATTCTGAATTTTTTGTGAGTCCATTCTCCTCACTTTGGAGATTTTTAACATCCACACCGTCGCTGGGAATCTTAATGTCATCAGCATGTCCATTACTATCTTTACAAAGATCACTGAGGTCACTTGAAGCAGTAGGTTTGCAGTTAATTCTCAACACTGCCCCGGCTTTACTCCCCTCCAACTTACTGGCTACCTCTTTAGAGGTGGTTTCCACGGTACACAGCACTGGCCGCGGGTAGGAGGGCGTGAGCCAGTCGTGGACGTGAATGCAACCCCTCCGGAGGTCCGATCTCACCCATGTTTTGTCAGAGGCCTGTAACTGCTTCGACTGCTTCTGCCGGAGGAAGGTTTTTCGATCGAGACTGAGGGTGCTCAAGGGCGAGGATGAGGGAGCCAGGCTTGCCGCCTCCGCAGAGGACGCTCCAGCCGAGCTGGTGGTCGGCGGAGCCCCCAAAGACAGATTCCTCTTGTGTCCGTGCCGCCTCCTGCTCAGCATTGAGTTCACTGAGGTGGAACTGTTCACCGATGTCATACTGTAAATGCTGCCCGTTTTCACAGCGGGCATGTTTGCGTGTTTGGCCGCTCCACCGATAGCGTTGGCAACTTGGTTTTGATAGATCCCGTTCCTGATCGCAATCTGGAGAAGGGAGGTGGCCGCAAGTCCCTTTCCGAAGAGTTTCGTCTCTGCGCCTCCTCCTCCGTCATCCTCCCCGATGGACGGTCTCTTTCCAGCATGCTGCGGCGATAATCCGCTTGGCTTCATGGAGTTACAATCACTGCTAGAGTCAAGTGTTCCCTGCGGTGCCAATGAAGCTGAAAGCGCCCCGCACTCGTTTTCCTTCACACTTTCCATTCTGCTAGCCTGCAATAGCAGCGTTGAGTAGTTAGCAGCAGCGCAGGTGAACGGTAGCAGTTAGCTTAGAGCAGTTAGCTCGCCCTAGTCACTGCTGGCTAGTTTCTCTTAGCTTCACGTTAGCTTAGCATAGTAATGTACTGCGCAGTTGAGCTAAAGAGTTATTCCGCTACATCTTCCCATTCCATAGGACGCCCGTTAGCTCTCTAACGGGGGCTTACCGGCCGGTGGAGATAAGAAAGCGCATTTATAACTGATCACCATGAAAGCTAACACGAGAAAGGGCGACCACTACTGTACAGACTGCCGTCGGACGGTCAGTGATACACCGTGGACAGGGCGTGGTCTCATTGGATATGAATTATGACACATTCGGGTGCTACCAGAATGCTCGGAATTTCACGAGGAAACGCATGACGAGCTGACCGACTGTTCAACGTGGTTAAAATAACCGCGAAAATCCTGTTTTCCCCGATGTTTGTTTTTGAGAAATAAAAAGGGCTAAAAGTTAAAACGCTGCACCACACCTTCACTTTTTATTCGTGACATTATGAAATATTTATTTGCCCTCGTACAGTCTTGATAGTCTTATAAAATATGTAGATTAAATTATTTTTCAAACAGTGCTTGTAAAATTGCAATATGTTGGGCGCTGGGACAGAACAAGCTAGTGCATAAGGAATCTGACGATGTTTTTGATATTTTATAGACTCTACACAGAACAACAATCACAAGACCGACAAGGAGAGAGTCTGATTGCCAACTGCAATGATTTGCAGGATTGTTTTTGTTTATCCCACTTTACGATCCACTTCACACGAGCCATGGAAGGCAACACAAACTGCACCTGCATAACGTGGTTGTGTGTTAGGCTCACTGAGTACTGCACGTTTTTACTTGTATGAATATCCTTCAATTCTTTGGGGCATATCTATTATTCTTCTGTCCAGAGCATTTGTATTTAAAAGCCGTACAGTCAATAACACGTCTTCTGGCGCCATCCAGTGGTATATAGACTATATTACTGAGATATTACTGACTGAAAGGGAACAGATTTTATGATGAAACAGATTTGTGTGTTTGTGTGTGTTTGTATTGAGATCATTAACAGTCTTTGAATGCCGGGTCATGGAGCCAAAGTTGTGAAAACTTACATTTTCCCATGACGGGGCGCAAAATCACTCCGCGTAGCGCACAGCAGATCGGACAGCAAAACCAATCGAGTCTATCAACATCAGCTCAGGTCCTGCTGAGTAGTTATACTTCTATACAGATTTTATTGTTAAACTAACTTAAAACAAAAAGTCTGCATCAATGGAAAAGTCAAAATATATTTAAGGGTGATCAAAAATTTACTACCAAGTCAAATTCTGTTTCTTACCTTTTACTGCCTTTTAATAGCATTAATTTGAGCTAATTTCATTTACTACCTTTTACTACCCTGCGGAAACCCTGTATTCATTTATTTTAAATCAACTAGAAGCAGTGAACTCCTGACTCCTTTTTGGTGATTTTTCAGTTGTTGTTTTTTTTTTTTTTGTCGTTTGCCCATCTATGGTTGGCTTATCTCTCCTATGGATCAGAAGCGAAACCTTCCTCCTGAGAACTTCTGACCTTCACACCCTTCATCAACAACCATCTCTACACAAATTAAGGGAAAGAAAAAATAAAAAGGAAAAAAATTATAACTCTCATCCATACACACAAAATCTGTCTCTTCTGTCTCACACAAACTTAGATTCACATGCACACACACACACACACACACACACACTTTGACTCAGATACACACACATATCACGCACACCAAAGCTGAAGTATTACAAAAACAACTGATAGAATCTCTGGAAAATTATCCTATTCATTTAAACTTCATTCCTATTTAACAATGTCATATTTGTAATGGGTGTACCTACTTTCTATATTTTATTATGGCGTTTTAAAAAAAAAACAAGCATTAGTTTTTTGTGTGTCAGTGTTGGTGAGTTAAATGAATTAGCATTTAAATTTAATCTTTCAATGTAAATTCTGCATATAAATTGGCCCACATGGCAAACAGTGACATATCAGTAATTATCTAATAATTTGCCTCAAATTCATTTAAAAAAATGTGGATTTCATCCCTTCAGGGTCAAATCCAGTTCCAGTCAATGAAGCTCTTACTGCAAAAATTTAAAAAAAAATCACTGGATCAGGACAGGTAATAGTTAAGTATGCAGTTAAGTTTCCTTTCAAATCATACATGCATGTGTAAAGAGGAAGATGACATCATACAATCATCTGTGATGCATGCTCCAGTCCAAAACAAGAGATTTAGGTATTGGACAAGGATGGTACATTGCCATCAACCCTAAATAAATTACATTCTGTTGTTATGAATATGATTTTAGTTTTCATTCTTTAATAAGCTGACATACTGGTTACATCAGCATCTTATCTAATCATATCTTTTAAATACATGTGGCATGCATGAGCTGATTAGAAACCCTCAAACATCAAGCAATACATCTGAGCATCTACACAAACATACAAGATTGTCATCTCTAAAGAATGCAGTGTGTAGCATCCCCGACTGAATGATGGCCTCTTATACTGATGGTTCACAGAAATTTTATTGTTGACTTGAATTCTTGAAACCTTTTGTGAACACACCGTAAGAGCTAGGAAACAAATAAATCAAAGATTACTATCTTAAACTGAAAACACTGATTTAACATACATTTTACTCACACATAAACCATAATTTGTACATCAGATTTGAGCTGCTGATACTCTTACTGTTAAAATAACATACAATGATAACAAACTACAGCATCCCCATTCACTGTAACACATTACGATCGCTAGCATACCGCTTCTCATTACTCCATATACGGACGCGATCAAGTAACAATTTGAGTACACAGAACTTATTGTCTGAAATAAACATTAACAAACCTTGTGCCACTGTCAGCCAGGTGCTTATTAACCTTGATAACGTTCATATTTCTTTGTTACAGGCATACTTTTACCATCGTAATTCCGACATTACTACCGAGTCCCTTTTCCTGTTTGGGCGGAAGTTCATCTTTCAAAATAAAAGCATAAACTTCTAAACAAGATTGCAGATTCACCCATACAACAAACTTAATATTTACCAAAGGAGTAAATGAAAACACTGCTGAAACACGTCTAACAATTTGAAGGTCATTTACACAGTGTACTGGGCCTCTTAATGCTGATCCTACTCTTCTTCCAACCTGACTTAAACAAGACCTTTTCCTAAGTAACTGTTTCATCTACAGTTACATTGGTATTAATGTAACTGAAGAAATTCTGACGCAACCCCAAAGAGATCTGTCTGCTCCTGGATTCAAATTGGGAACCTTTTGCTTGCTAGGCAAATGTGTGAACCACTATGCTATGGATCCACTTTATTAATGCATAATAAAAAATAAGGTAAAGGCATATATGTCCCTTTTGCTTGTGAGTGCTATTACAGTGTGCTACATGAATGCTTCCTCCAGCAGATCATGTGTGTAAGAAAGTGGGAGCTAAAAAGTTACCAAACAACACTGATGCTATGCTAATGTGGTAAATTCAAGAGCTATAAATATATTAAACATCTCACTTAATGCATATGTTGTAGTATTATTACTATTTTTAATGAAAACATTCAATCAAATTTGATTCCACACTGAAATCTTTTTGTTCTGTAGCAGATTTACATTCAGAAAACCTTCATTTACATGTATGAATACATTAATATCAGCTATAAGTTTCTTGTTATTTTTTAAATGTGGTCAGTTGAAGATTCCGTGGCTTTGAAGATCAAAGGCTGCAGCCTTTGTTCTTCAAAGCCACGGAATGTAGACTGCTGTCAGACTGTAAGAAGAGTGAAGAGAGAGCAGTTAGCAGTTAGCTTTACCAAACCTTTGGCGTAACAACATGAAAAATCAACGCTGGTAAAAGTGACGGCATCAGACATGTCCTCCAACGTACATGCTCAAGACAAGTTATCCCCAGGAAGCTATCTCACTTCCAAATTCTCCAACTACAAAGTATTAACTATCCTTGGAGAAGGGACTTATGGCAAGGTTGTCAAATGTGTCAGGATGGCTGACAAGAAGACCGTAGCCATCAAAGTCATGAAACATAAAGACTCAGAAGGGACGACAAACAGAGAGGTACAAACTGCTCTTTACAATTCCTCTTTCAAACATATGTGCAGTGGATGTGAAAACTGTATTTGCAGAAATACTTATTGTGCAGTACAAATGTCAAAGTAATGTAAAACCCCTCTGTGACCTATGTTTCCAGGTGGCTGTGCTACGCAAACTCTGCATGCATAACGGCCACAAACACAACTTGGTTGAATGGTATCAAGTTTTTGTGGATAGAGGCCATGCATGTCTGGAGTTGGAGTATCTTGACAAAAGTCTTTATGACTTCATGCAAGAATGGCATTTCCAGCCACTCAGTTTAAAGGGAATTCGACCAATAGTCGTGCAGGTATGTTTGACTCCTATTCTCCACATTAATGGGTGCTTTGAAAATGGATACTGATCAAATTTTATGGTGACATTTTCTTTGGTATCTTTCAGATTGCAATAGCTCTGAAACACCTCAAGTCTATTGGAATCATACATGCAGATCTCAAATTAGAGAATGTAATGTTAGTCAATCACCAACAAGAGCCATACAGAATTAAAGTGACTGACTTCGGCCTGGCTCATCACACCTCAGCTGCCACAGTGGGCTCTTGCTTTCAGTCTTGTCCATATCGGTGAGTAGCTGGACTCAAATCTGATCTCTGACTCACACACTCACACAAACCTCCTGAGTCTGTGCTTTCTGTTAGGAGTTTCTCAGCTGTGGTACAAATCAGACTTCTCCAAATGATCACGATTGACAACAAATGTAACAATTACAATCATTGCTCTCTGTCCTCCATCAGGTCCCCAGAGATTATGCTAGGGCTTCCGTTTACAGAGGCCATAGACGCTTGGTCTCTGGGAATCATTGCTGCCTGTCTGTACCTCGGTTCCCTGCTGTACCCCGGTACATGTGAATATGATATGGTGAGTAAACAGCACCCCTAAAGTCTGTTTTTTGCTTGACTGAAATATATATGACAAAAGTCTGTGCTGGACTCCCAGTTTGACTACATTTTCTGTTGTATTTACAGATGAGATACATAGTAGAAACCCAAGGGAAGCCTGGAGACAAGATGTTAAACTCTGGGCAACAGACTTCCCATTTTTTCTACAAAGAGTTTAATTCCACCACCAGCAACTGGAAACTCAAGGTACTGACCACTTCACCATTGCTCTCTTTACTCCTGCATGCCAGTCTCTAAACTCATTTGCAATCTACTTCTTTTCTAACCCTCGATTTTTAACATATTGTCAAATATTTTGTTCTGAGTGCTCATTTGTCCAACTCTACAATTTGCTAACAAGTTCCCTATCTTTTCAGACACCTGAACAAGTTTTCCAGGAGTCAGGAATTTGGTTCATAGAGAGAAGACAAAGAAAGTTTACCTCTCTGAATGACCTCTTACATGTAGGTACAATTTGGCCATTTAGTGGGCAAAAAAAGGGGGAAAAACCCAAGTCTGCAGAGAACATAAAACACTCCAGAAAGTCTTTTTGGTCAACATTTGTTGCTTTCTTCATTTTTCAGCTCCGGGAACCTGGGCATGAGACATATGCTGATAAAGTGGCAGAAATGGGTGATCTCTTGATGTTCGTTGAAATGGTGAAAGATCTGCTTCAGCTTGATCCTGAAACACGGATTACACCCCAACAGGTTCTGGATCATCCCTTTGCAAAAATGAGCCACTTGGCGCATTTCTACCACCTCAGCTCCTAGTAAGTCAACACTTTTTATTGAGAACGATTGTTCTCCCTTAACCTCCCACTGCGCGCACACACACACACACACAGACAGACATGTACGACACATTTCCCCACAGTAGTACAAAGAAAGGATGTACACCCTCTAAGCTTTAACTTAATTCTTAACAGCTTTAAATTTACGTAGACACAACCTTGGTTGGACAGTAACACAACATTCCCCTCTTAACTCCTATGTAAAAACAATAAGGGTGTACTTAGTTTTTCACACACTTGTCATGGTATAATACGGCATGCTTTGTAGTTCATCTGGGGTTGTATTTGTCCCCATTTTAATCCCTGATAAGGACCGGATGCAACCCTTTGTATATCTTACTTTATGTGAAAATATTGTATCCATATGAGTGAATAATTTTGCATATTGAATGATTCACTGTCTTGCAGTGTAAAGTCCTGCTATCAGCACACAAAGATCTTTGAGAAAAAGAGCACAAAGTCTCCAGTGTCTTCAGATAGTGGGACAGGGGTGAGTGGGTCTCTGCAGCAGCCCGTCTCTGAGACCAGACAACCTGCCCAACAGCAGCTTCCTCCCCCTGCAGCTGAGAGCAAAATCCTAGAGAGGCCCCCTTCCTCCAGGACCAAGAGCCAATCCCAACAAAAATGTCCTCCGCCTGCAACTCAGAGGAGCAGACCCAACTGCTTCAGGCCCAGTGACTGTCAAACTGCCCAGACAGTTTCAGTCAAATCAAACTTAAAAAGAAAGAACCGTGATGAAAAGGACACCAGTCAGTCAGTAAAAAGGAGGATGACTGACTGCAAACATGTGGATGAAAAATTAACCCCCTCTTCCAAATATGGGAGGTCAGACCACTACCAAAACAAATTCCACTATTCTCTTGGAACATCCCGCTCAACCAACAGGACCCAGCGTTCCACTACATGGAACAAGAGGAAGATGGATCATGGTGAAACTGCCTTCCACAGCCCACATAAGAGGGCCAGAAAAGGCCATCGTGACAGCTGGGGCAGCTTTTCCTTTACAGCCGTCAGATAGATCCACAGCACAGTCGGGCTGATCACCGCCGCTGCAGAGAAGCAAAGGGAGGAGCAGCAGTGCGCCAATCCCATTTTTCCCGCAAATCGCTGGCATCATGACGATTAAGCAGCAGTGGGTGGCAAGTTCCAAATACTGTAGGGTCTTTACCTTTCAGTATAAATGTTGGGAATTGGCTTTACAGAAAATTTGAAATTGAATAAAGCCACACAAATCTAAAAGAAAACTGTGTCCTCATCATTGTAATAGTCAGGAAATTAAATAAGACCATTTAACATTTGTCAAAGTGTTTCACTGTGTTGGTGATATTTTTTACTTTGAAGTACTATTGCAGGAAGTACTCAGTACTTCATACTCAAGTGTATAACATAACAGTGCAACATTAAAGCATCATTTTTTTGTTGTTTAAAAGAATAATCAGCGTGCACTGTTAAAATAGCATCTTTATCAGGTTGATGTCATTAGCGATGTTCTCAAAAGGTGTATTTGAGGCTTTTTTCTATAGAACGTACTCACTGATGCTGCATCCGTCATTTTGCATAAGAAAGTTGAATATATAAAGAAAACATATTTGTTTATAATAGGTTACAATTATAAACTCAAGAAAGACTTTAGTGTATATGAATAATCAGGGTTGTATTCACAGAGTTTATACAGGAATCCTAGAGTTCAATTTACTACCTTTTACTACCTCTAAAATATTTTTCTACCAGCACGAAATGGAGCAGCAGCCTTTTTTGGGGTGGCGGTGGATTCACAGCATTAAGCCATGTAAGATGATAGCCCATCTCTCACCAAAGACAAAACTTTATCCCACCACCTTGTTTGGTATCATTTTTTCAGCACCACCTCATGTGTGTGACTGTATAATTATTCTTTCATTTTGACATACTGTATTAACACATTGGACTTATAATCACATAAAAACATAAAATCTGAGTAGAAAAAGTTAGATTTTTTTCACTGTAAATGTCATGGTCCTGGGCCTGTGGCCCAGTGTTTTCAGTTATTTTTCCCTGTTTTTTGATTCCTTGTTTTCTTTGGTCCCTGGTGTTTCCCCCCTGTGTCATGTTCTGCGTGTTCCTGGTCCTGTCCCTTCCTGGTTTATTTTGATAGTCCTGTGTTCCCCTTGTCTCGTGTCTAGCTTTGCTTCCCCCTGTGAGTCTCCTGATTTGCTTCACCTGTTGTGTCCAGCTGTTTTCCCTTGCCCCGATTGCCCTCGTGTGTTCTTAAGCCTCCGTTGTCTTCCGTTCCTTGTCGCGTCGTCCTTCATTGTGCCCTTCCGTGTTCCCCGTTCTGTGCTCCAGTTGCTTGTCTCCCTGCTTGGCACCGTTTTTAGTTCTGTTTTTGTTCCTGTTTTATCCTAATAAACCTGTGTATCCCCCTTACCTCTGTCCGGCGTGTTCTGCATTGGGGTCCTGCCGTCATCCTGCCTGCCACACAGCTGTTCCATGACAGTAAAAATCACAAACATACTTATCAAATTATTTTTACAATTAAAATGCAAATATAAGTAGTACATTTTCAAAACTTGTGTAAAAATATAATAAAGTTATATACAACTATTCACATTGAAATGCAAGGAAAGGCGTTTTTGTGTACAACCATTTGCAGAGCAATCAGGACTCACACTAAGATGCTAGACAAAGTATTTATGCCACCTCAACAAACAGTTTCTGTCCTCCACAAGACTGAGGGGCCCATCACAGGCAAAACTTGCCAGTAATGTCTCTTTTACCACTTTTTCACCTGCTCCTCAGCAGCCAAATGCATTGTCTTACCGCATCATTTTCTGATTGGTTGATATGGTGCATTTTTCCACCAAAAGGAAAGCGTTGTCAGGAATTATTTTGCTTTGTTTTGATTAGCAAGCGCTTCCTGTTAGCGAAACTCACGTTTTCGCCATTTATTTCTCCACAAAACGCGCATCGAAGGTGAGGACAATATACAGGAAAAAGCATGGCATAAATTATTGGGCGCAACTCTGGTTTTACTTGGCCTATCAACGTAATTTAAAAACTGGTACATAGTTTGAAGTCTGCACTTTTGATTCAAGGCAGCAGCATCCCGATGCTACGTCATCTCAAATCGGCAATGTCATTTTGACGCGCGTCCGTGGACTCCAGAGGGTTAAGCCAGTCTTTGAATGCCGGGTCATGGAGCCAAAGTTGTGAAAACTTACTTTTTCCCATGACGGGGCGCAAAATGACTTCGCGTAGCGCACAGCAGATCGGACAGCAAAACCAATCGAGTCTATCAACATCAGCTCAGGTCCTGCTGAGTAGTTATACTTCTATACAGATTTTATAGTTAAACGAACTTAAAACAAAAAGTCTGCATCAATGGAAAAGTCAAAATATATTTAAGGGTGATCAAAAATTTACTACCAAGTCAAATTCTGTTTCTTACCTTTTACTGCCTTTTAATAGTATTAATTTGAGCTAATTTCATTTACTACCTTTTACTACCCTGCGGAAACCCTGTATTCATTTATTTTAAATCAACTAGAAGCAGTGAACTCCTGACTCCTTTTTGGTGATTTTTCAGTTGTTTTTTTGTTTTTTTTGTCTTTTGCCCATCTATGGTTGGCTTATCTCTCCTATGGATCAGATGCGAAACCTTCCTCCTAAGAACTTCTGACCTTCACACCCTTCATCAACAACCATCTCTACACAAATTAAGGGAAAGAAAAAATAAAAAGGAAAAAAATTATAACTCTCATCCATACACACATAATCTGTCTCTTCTGTCTCACACAAACTTAGATTCACATGCACACACACACACACACACACAGCACACACACACACACACACACACACTTTGACTCAGATATACACACATATCACGCACACCAAAGCTGAAGTATTACAAAAACAACTGATAGAATCTCTGGAAAATTATCCTATTCATTTGAACTTCATTCCTATTTAACAATGTCTTATTTATAATGGGTGTACCTACTTTCTATATTTTATTATGGCATTAAAAAAAAAACAAGCATTAGTTTTTTGTGTGTCAGTGTTGGTGAGTTAAATGAATTAGCATTTAAATTTAATCTTTCAATGTAAATTCTGCATATAAATTGGCCCACATGGCAAACAGTGACATATCAGTAATTATCTAATAATTTGCCTCAAATTCATTAAAAAATTGTGGATTTCATCCCTTCAGGGTCAAATCCAGTTCCAGTCGATGAAGCTCTTATTGCAAAAATAAAAAAAATAATCACTGGATCAGGACAGTTAATAGTTAAGTATGCAGGTAAGTTTCCTTTCAAATCATACATGCATGTGTAAAGATGAAGATGACATCATACAATCATCTGAGATGCATGTGTAACATGTATAAAAGAGTAATACACGTACTCACTACTCTAGATCCTAAAGGAGGAGTAAAGGTGAGATGAAATCAGACAATTGCTTGTAAGTAAAAAAAGCCGGCATTTATTCAACAACCAAAGAGTATCAAAATTAATAATTACTTTCTTTTCCTGCAACCCTTTGTTCAATTCAGTTCTTACACTTTATATATTCACTATGTATTGTCCTTTAAATCCCGCTTTAGATTTGTTTCAGTCTTTTACTCAAGAGAAAAAAAAGAGAATCCAAAATGGATTATAAAATGTCCATAAAATAATTTTAAAAAGTAGCTCAGAGCTCCAAAAAAATACAAAACTACCCGGGTAGTATGATTTTGTGCACAATGTTGCAAGCTTATCTGTCAGTGATGAGGGCTGGAATATAAATGGGTCCAATGTGAAGACGTTTCAGGGCATCCAGTATGTCCACTGCTCGCTGACACAGTTGTAGCTCCACATTTAACCAGTCCAACTTGAATCAGGTAACCAAAGAAAAAACCAACCTGCATAAGCAGGAGAACATTAATGTCAATGTCACTCTTTCCAACAAAAAAATAACATCAGATCTGAGATCATTCACAACTGCAACAATCGATGTAGCAGCTTACACTGTATCACATATTACACATAGCACTAGCATATCACGTGGTAGTGTAACTGCCTGCTTATGATCATTTCTTGTCATCAAGTTCTGTCCTACACATAGTTTCACTCCTTCTCCGATTGGTTTAAAGTAATCATGTCGCAATATGCTGCAGACAAATACAACTGCATTAAAACTTGTGGTATGGAGACACAAGTAATCATAGCATTGCTAGCGTGGTTTAACTAATCACAACACTCTGATATACAAGTCATGTATAACACTCACCGGAGAAAAGAAATCAAAGAATTCAACAAATCCTCGATCTTCAGTACCCCTTTAGATCAGGTATATCATCAACTCTCAAAATCTACCACTCTGATAACATTTTTTTCTTACAAATCCTCTCATCATCATACACAGTGCTCTCTTTCGTCAGTGATGCGTCGGTCTGACATTTTTCAAGATGGCGGCAACTGTGTCAGTAGCACATACATCCCATCTACTGGTGAAACACAGGTACTACACCATGAAACAAAGAAAATATTTTGGACCTGATAATGCATCATCTTAGGTGGGTTACACATGCTCCAGTCCAAAACAAGAGATTTAGGTATTGGACAAGGATGGTACATTGCCATCAACCCTAAATAAATTACATTCTGTTGTTATGAATATGATTTTAGTTTTCATTCTTTAATAAGCTGACATACTGGTTACATCAGCATCTTATCTAATCATATCTTTTAAATACATGTTGCATGCATGAGCTGATTAGAAACCCTCAAACATCAAGCAATACATCTGAGCATCTACACAAACATACAAGATTGTCATCTCTAAAGAATGCAGTGTACTGGGCCTCTTAATGCTGATCCTACTCTTCTTCCAACCTGACTTAAACAAGACCTTTTCCTAAGTAACTGTTTCATCTACAGTTACATTGGTATTAATGTAACTGAAGCAATCCTGACGCAACCCCAAAGAGATCTGTCTGCTCCTGGATTCAAATTGGGAACCTTTTGCTTGCTAGGCAAATGTGTGAACCACTATGCTATGGATCCACTTTATTAATGCATAATAAAAAATAAGGTAAAGGCATATATGTGTAACATAGGTAAAATGAGCTTTTGTTAAATCCCACTAAATTGGGAATGAAACAGTGCCATGTACTGTCGCTAGTCGTACCTTCACTATATAGCAGTCGTGGGAATCGTCTATTGGCCTCATTGCATAGAATGGCTCCAGACAGGAAACATGGCTGCGAATGTTTGGACAAAATATAATATTTGAGTTATCCCAGAGTACTCGAGAGCTAAAAGTTAACTGTTTTATGCTGTGTACTATGCTCTTTGTTTTGTTTTTGCCATGTATTGCTGCTAGATATTGTTGGATTTCTTTTGTATTTTGTCATGACTTTATATCTGTGCATTCAGCTAGGCTAGCAGCTAACGGTAGCTAAACAGAGCAAGAGCTCATGCTAATTGGCTGCACGATCTCTATCCACAACAACTGAATTGCTGTGGTATTTTGTGCAGGTACGTTACTGTGTACAATTTGGGAGTGTTGTGCAAAGGTTCTGTGATAATTTTGATAGAATCTAATTGTTTTTTTTACATGTGTGTTACACATAGTGTTTGATATAAGAAGAAAAAGTTATAAAAGTGACAGACAGATAAAATTATTATTTTTTGGTTTCCATTTTAAAATTATAGGCTTTTGCATTCTATTTTGCAATTTTTATTAATCGACTATACGATCACAAGGCTAATTTAAGTTGGATATATTATTGTTGTATTAATATGTCAATGCTATTATTTATGAAAGAAATATTATTGTATTGTATTAAATTAGTATAGCTGGGCTCATTGCATAGAACGGCTCCAGACAGGCAAAACAGAGCTCATGCTAATTGGCCGCACGATCTCTATCCACAACAACTGAATTGCTGTGGTATTGTGTGCAGATAATAAACTGCTGTCACAACCAACTGATGCAGAGTGGATCATTGAGCAGCAAAGAGATATGACCAGACACACATCGGTCACATATGTCCCTTTTGTTTGTGAGTACTATTACAGTGTGCTACATGAATGCTTCCTCCAGCAGATCATGTGTGTAAGAAAGTGGGAGCTAAAAAGTTACCAAACAACACTGATGCTATGCTAATGTGGTAAATTCAAGAGCTATAAATATATTAAACATCTCACTTAATGTATTGAGTTCTACAAGTCAGCCTAAGTGAGTTTATTTGTATAGCCCATTATCACATGTAAAGGTTCAAAGGGCTTTACAGGCACAGCACATATTAAACAGAGAGGGGGAAATCAATTTCAAAAGTTAAGATAGAAGATAAATCATATCTTACAGAAATCAGTGTATCCACTCTGGTAAAAAAAAAAAATTTCTATGTGTGTATAGTTAACATTAAAATGTTGTGGTAGATTTGAATACAGTTAGACCGTATAATCTAACTGGAGTGGTGATACCTTAGGACAAGCATTTTAGTCAGCTCCTGTGTGTTTTGCTGACTGTTTTTGAGAGTGCTGTAACTGGATTGTTCCAGCTGTCAAACGGGAGTGGACACACAGTGAAGTCACACTGCAGTCCGACAGAGGGCAAAGTTCAAGCAGCGCTAACTGTGCAGTTTATCACGCTCTCTCTTGGTCTCTTTCCTCCCTCCTCCCACCTCCTGTGAAGTCTCCACCTCATTTTCTATACCAGTCACACACACACACACACAGACTTTCACTCATCAGGCTGTACATTTGACTTCTTGTTTGCAGCAACAGAGGCCGAGGTAAGGCTCTTCCTGTCTTCTCTTAATATGTTACAGTAAGTGTGGTTCAGTGTTAAGCAGCTGTTTTCCTGCTTGAAGCTTTCCTTGAAAGTCAGTGGCCACTGATGCCGGTGGAGCATGTGATGGGTGGTAAACCCTAAAGGGAGGTGTGTGTATGTGTGTGTGTGTGGGGGGGGGGGGGGGTAGCAGAGACAAATGTCTCCCATGCAGATGCAGAGATTAACCCACTGACATATTAGACAAAGAAACACAGGAGGCGTGTTTCCACTGAGATTTAGTCCATATTAGGTCATTTAGTCTCATATTAAGTCTTAAAAGTTTCTCTACACTGCCAGTGGGGTTGTGATAATTGCACTTATTACCAATGCAAATGAACTTGCTCTGACAATTCGTTTGACTGAAGTGACATGATTTTGATACTAATGGATGTGCTTGAAACAATTGCCGCTGCAGGATTTAATTCAGTGTATTTGGGGTGGTGGATTAGATTGTGTGACTGAAGAATCTCTGTGGGGATCAGTTGGACTAAAGGGAGATTAGTTTAAAGCTCAGAACAAGGGAACTTTAATGGAGAGCACAGGATTGGACAATGAAGGCTGACAAGCACAGCAGTGGCTGCTCACAGTGAGACATTGCTGTCAATTTCACTTGTGGTATTTTGTGCTCGTCTACTGGCTGAGTTAACAAATAAACCATGGCTCAGTTCCTTATGCATTTCAGAAGGAGGTTTTTCATTTGTGAGGAGAGAAATGAAGAAACAAAGATGGCTAATCCATTTTGGAATGCCTTCCTTTAAAAGGAGAAATAGAGGCTGTAATTGGATGTGACCAGTTTGGGCTCCCTATGGCAACGTGTGTATATGCATGTGTGTGGTTAAGTCGCACACTTCCGTTTGTTTTTTGGTTCCACGGGCGGAGCGGACAAATTTAGATTGCAGTAGTCTTAAAACATTGGAAAAACAGCCCAGAAATACATCATTGGAGAGCAGTCACTCATTAAGATTGTTTGCCCAACCCTGTCAACTGTTTCAGGAAGGACTCACTCAAAAACAGCACTGCAACAAGTCCAGTTCACAGATGTTTAAGATTTGAACATAACAGTATGCATGCATGGATTATGAGTCTGACGGGCCCCTGCGCACAGACATGTAACCCCCTCTCTTTGTAGTTTATTGCATCTCTGTAGTAATTTTGTGACTCGTTGGAGTTGTTTCAGTGTGTCTTTGCTGTCGTCTTCTGCTTTGGTAGTTTACTTGTGTCTTTTCATTTCAATTTTGTAACTCAATATATTTTGTGATTTCTTTGCGATATTTGCCGTCTCTTGCCTTTTGCATCTTTTTATTGTTTTATGCCACCTTATAGATGTTTTGCTGTCATTCTGTGTTTTAATGTCAGTTTTACAACTTGATCTGTTTTGTGTCTCCTTTTAGACACTGGTCATCTCTTTGCGGCCCTTTTGTGTTGTTTTGAGTGTCTTTTTTGTCTTTTTGGTTGTTGGGGGTTTGTGTCTCTGTAGTCATTTTGCATCAATATCTGGTCATTTCGCATCTCTTAGCAGTGTGTTTATGTCTGTTTGTGCTCATTTCGCATCTCTCTGCTGTCCTTTTGTATCTCTTTGCAGTTGTCTGATTGGCTTCCACACAAGAAATGCAAACAGTAACTTCAAAGGCTGACTGTTTGCTGGGTGGCCCATTGGACTTCTGGGCCAGTTTCCAGTAGACCTGTTCACATTTGTACTACTCAGCTTTAAGTAAAGGTTAAAGTAAAGCTGGCAGTTAGATTCTCAGGTTCAGTCTTCAGCAGCTTATAATATTTTCATAGATACATAGTTGTATCCAGTATGTCACCAAAATGTATCCATGTTTGATTTTTGTAATTATAATAATTGGCTAAGCTAAAGGACTTGTTGATCATAATTGTATAAAAACTGAATGAAAAAAAAACAATACATACATACATGGACATGCATGTAATTTCCATGCTGCATATACTACATGCTGCATATATAAATTATTGTAATGTATACATTTTATACTAACATTAAAAGTGTAACATAGCATAAGCATTAGTTGCTGTCCACATTGTGACTCATTAGTTAGAGAAAGTGTATTTGGCAGTGACCCTCACCATAAGTCTAGTAAAGCAGTGATTTATAGACTTGAAACAGGGATCACCATGTTGTTCAAACACTCTGAGTCAGGCTGTTTTCTCTGTAGGGTTCTCATTTCTGGCACCCACTTGGTCCTATTTTAGAGAGAAACTGACTTGAATTAATAAACTGACATTTTCAGCTGAGGGAACAGGAAACAAAGTAGCAGAGCTACTCAGAAAGTTCCTGCTGATATGACTTTTCCTTTTTCTAAACATAGGACCAATAATGTTTACATTTTTGAATAGAACTTTGATAAGCTATTCCAGTCATGAGAATGAAAACGGCTCAGTCACATTTTCCTTGCCTTGTCAGAATCAGTGTTTTCAGGTTTAGTGTTGATGAGTAATGGTGTTAAGATTCGGTGTTTGTGGCTCGTCATCAGCGCTCCTGTGGTCACAAGATCAGTAAGGCTTTCCGGTGACTAAGCTTTTGATTTGGCCGTGACTTCATTTTGTTTTAGCATCACATCATGTAGAAGGACTGACCGCAGTTGAACTCAGTCACTTTCTGTGTAAGCTGAAATTTGAAATCGCAGTTGATGTGGTACAAACAAGTCTCACTTCTCTAAATGTTCTTCAGCTATTCCCTTTTTTCACCCTCTGCATTGCTGATGTGTTGATGCACTACTTGGATTTTTGCAGGTACACATGTGACTGAAACCAGTCACGGAGGAAGCGCACCGAATGGATCTGACCTACATCACTGAACGCATCATCACCATACTCTGTCCTCCTGGAAGTCCAGAGGACATCTATCAGCAGAGCCTATGGGAGATAATTCCCATGCTGCAGTCCAAGCATGGACACAACTACATGGTAAGACAAGTAGATGAGATGAAGATACCAAAATAATTTTATATTTATAGGTTATCTAAAAGCAAGTCTAGCTGATTCAGAGATTTGAGAGATAATGGCCCACTTTTTTAATTATTATATGTCATTTGAACAATTTTGAAGCTTTCCAGAGAAATATTCAATGGTTTCACTCATTTGTTCATTATAAAACAACACTGAAGGCATCAAAACAACTAAAAACCACACATAAAACATATGAAGTAAACAAAAAATGCAAGCAAAGAAATAGCTTTGCATGCATGCATGCATTCTCTCAGCCAGTTTTAGGGCTATCACCTGGAGCTGAGTCTTGACAGAATCTATCTATCTATCTATCTATCTATCTGTCTGTCTGTCTGTCTTTCTACCTATTTGAGCTAGTTTCAGAAAGCATTTGAGAATGCACTTGAAGATATTTTCATGGTTCTGTCAGAGGTGTGATTGACCTTCATGTTTTTAGGAAATGAAGCGTTACTTCTCTTTACTTAGTTGAGTGCTTTGTGCCATTTTATGTCATAATACAGTAGACCAGGAGGACTGTTTGTGGTACTTGAGCAGAACACAACTGGCCTAGAAAGCTGGAAGGAAAAACAGTCCTCCAGCTGACTTTCATAAGCATCATCTGGAAGTTATTTTATGCAACCAGTAGAATTGATTTACTGATTTCATCTCATGCAAACAACTTTTTCCAGCTCATCAGCCTCTCTCAGACAGCATGACACTCTGAGCAGAATCAACCACAAGGTAATGCACCCACTTGAGAGACTGAATGTCACTCTGTAATACCATAAGCATGTACTGTACTGTATGTGGGACTTTTTCCATCAGGTTTTGTATACGGGTTGGGTGGAACTCTTGGCTCCCAGCCTGGATCAGATCATCAGTGTGTGCACAGCGATAGAGAACTGGCTGAACACCCATCCAAAGCATGTCCTGGTGTTACACTGCAGGGTAAATACAGCTGCACTCACCAACACTGGCATGTTCTCTAAAGTGATTCATGTTGTACGTAAGCACCTAATTTTTTTTTTTTTAAATCCTGATCCTTTGATTGTCCCCAACAGGGAGGGAAAGGTCGGTTAGGAGTTCTGGTGGCGTCCTACATCCACTTCACCAACATGTCAGCCAGGTAACACTGACTTTTTAAACAGCAGGGGAAGCTTCTATTGTGCTGCACAGCAGTTTTGCATAGAGACTAAATAATGATACTGTCATAACATTATTACAGTATCACATGGATTAGAGCTTACATTATTAAATTCTTGAGTAACCACAGGCATAAGAAAGAGTAGTCTTCTTGAGGTGTTCTTACTTATGGAAAAGGGGAGCATTTGGAGAGTTAGATGAGAGGATCGATACCACTTTAATTCCTGTGTGCTTAATATAAAGATACTTATAAGAACCAGCTAGCTTAGCTTAGCTTGATTCAGGGAGAAACAGTGGTGAAACCTGCCTACTACCACCTAAAAGTTAGGAAATTAATGACTTTATATTTGATTTCTTTAACTCTTTCCACCCTGGAGCCTTCGTACTGGGTTCAGGGCACATTTGTTTGTAAAATGTAGCCTGCTGCCATTTTTCAAAGGTTGTCATTGAATTTGGTAGAGTTACACTTAGGAAGTTACATAACATGTGGTTGAGGGGCTCATCCTACAGGAAGATAAAAACACAAAAATTTGGGAGGAAAGGCTCTAGACAGGAGGCTTTATAAGAGCTGCAAACCTCCAGGCTCAAACTTCAAGATGTTTTTTTGGATGAACTGGACAAAAGGCTGCTGGAAGTTTTGCAGCAGCATTAGTATGAACTTACCAAACTGTGTTTCATTTTGGTGTTTGGCCACTGAACTCTGGCCTCATCTTACTTTCTGAAATAAATCAAGAACCTATCCATGGATGGATCAAGAAACTATTCTTTTAAAACTTGGGCTCAAGCCGAGATGTTGACGTGTCATGAGACTTTTGAAGGGCTCTTATTTTATTTTTTTTGAGGATAACTGCTAAATTTGATAGATATTTATATTTTGCAAAGGATACATAATTTTGGTGACCTTGTGTAGAAGAAATATCAGTCTAGCTGAAAAAATACTATTAAGTTTACTTGTCAGATTGATGCAAATATAACTGTTTCATATGTTGTGATGTCCCACAAACCTTTCAGGCTCTGGGTCGGTATTATCTCTGATTACATCAAGGTGAAGGGAAATGTAACTGAAGTATTGAGCAAGTCATGACATTTACTGCTGAACATGTTTGCAGATCAAAGAGTGCTGGCAGAACAATAGACAGAGGGAGTAGCGGCTGATGTGCAGTGTGTCTCCACCAGGCAAAGGGCAGCACGGCTTGAGAGACTTTGAACTGTGATTATATTTGATTTTTGGGCAGGGATCCTGTTGCTGTTGGATACCAGTGAATTCATGTACACTGACTTCGGGCCAGTACGAAACACAAAAATGTGTTAGTTTAAGCCAAAGGGATGATTAGGGCAAACACACAAACTTTTATTGGCTCATTCCTACTGCATATCTCTGATTTTATAGTCCACATGTGAACTATTAATAGTATCTTTATATTAAGTTCAGTCCTCATTTTGCTACTTATTATCATGGGATGTTATGAAAGGTAATTTTGAGGAAAATGCATGAGGAAAAAAATGTGGAAGTTTCAGTCACATTGTCAGTGTGTATGCGTGTGCATGTGTGCGCATGTTTTCCATGGCTGAACAGCTGACTCACTGTTGAGAAATCCATGATTTGTGACCGTTGGCCGTGTGAGTGCAAGTGTGCAAAGGTTTGTAAAAGAAAGTGGTAGCACCCAGACATGCGTCTGGTGTTAGTCATTTTGAAAGATTTGTCTTTGTGATGTCTTCAGCCACCCCAGTAGACTGAAAGTTTTGTTAATAGTTTATTACACACACACACATGCACGCACACATGCACTTACACACACTCACACACAAAGGAGGTCTGGCAGCTCTATGTACACAGCAGACGGTGACAGTGGAGAGTTTTGCTAGTTGCTGTGTTAATGTACCTGCTAACATTTCCTTCTCCGATGTTCAACATTTGTTCCGCATGACTTTTTTTGCCAGGTCGTTGACCTGTCATGGCGCCCCACAGTTTGAGAAACACTGATTCTAGCCGTCTGTGTGGTGGCTAAACACTGAATCATTATCTGAACATGTGCCTCTCTCTCAGTGCAGACCTTTCCCTCGACCATTTCGCCATGAGGAGGTTCTACAATGACAAGCTCTCTGCTCTTATGACCCCTTCACAGAACCGGTAAGGACCTGCATGACTGATTCTTGGAGGTCAAAGGTCAACTCTGGATTAATTCTCAGTCTCTGATTTATAACCAAAGAATCTGCTGTGACTGTTGACCTCAGGCTGCATGGTCACTAATTACCTGACTGACCCTCCTGTGAAACAGTTAATATAATAAAGCTACTGTGAGGAAATGAAACAAGGGGACTCAGAGAAAACCACACTCTCTTCTATTTCTAATGTTACAGATACACACTTACTTTCTGCGTTGCAGGTATGTGTGGCTGCTGGGCAGCATGTTAAAAGGAGGACTGAAGATGTGCCCTTCTCCATCTTTCCTCCTCTGTGTTGTTCTTTATGGTCTCCCCAAAATAAGACCAGATGGAGGTAAGCAGCAGAACCATCACCCACTCATTTGGAGAAGTTCATGTTTGGCATTTTAGTTGATGCAGTCTTGAGTTTGTTTGTTTGCTTATTTTTTTGCAGGTGGTTGTGATCATATACAGTACCAGTCAAAAGTTTGTCCAAACTTTTGACTGGTACTCTATTAGGCTTTGCTAGCTAGCTGGGTTCACAGTATGCATTTGCAATTCACTGTAAGATTATGGATCTCAGATATTGGCTTATGGAAAAAAGGCTTAAGACACACCATATTAACCAGAAAAACTGAACAGCTGACTGCTCATTTAGAATAACTTTTAGTACAACTGAACAAGATAAATTTATATATAACCTTTAGCTTTAATAAAAATTAAAATAGGTGAGCTAAATAAAATGACCCACCTGTACAGTTGTCACAAAGAGAAAAGTAACTATAGAGCTCAAAACCTTTTTTTTTTAAAACCAGCATGTAAACATGTTTATTTATGCTGTGATGTTGGTCATTTTAACATGGGGGTCTATGGAGAGTGACTCGCTTTGTGAGCAAGCCTCAAGTGGCCATTTCAGGAACTGCAGTTTGTGGCATTTCCTTGGTTTCATTTTTTTTAACCCTGGTTTTATCTTTCATCTACATTATGATAAAACAGTAACAGTGAATCCATATTCACTGTCTATATTTTCCTGGTGAAATCCTTAGTTTAGATTTTGTTATTGATTATACATAGTTGTTAACATTTCAAAGATATAATTATAGTAATTAAGCTTAACTGACTCATATGGATTTTAGTATATATCATTTCAAAATTTTGCAAGGTAGTGAAAACCAAGAAAAGGTCTAACAAGAAGTGAAAGTCCAGACTCATAGGTGGTGAAAGTCAAAATGAGCCTGACATGTTATTGTCACACAAAATACAAAAAACTCTGTAAATGTATTGCCAGTATTTTTATATAGTGTAAGGCTGTGTAACCCGGCCTACCAAAGGCTGCTGCTGTGCACTGTGAAGCTCCCAAAGCAGTTTTTGCACAGTTGTTAATGCCAAAGGAGCTTGGGAATTCTGCAGTTACTGAGTCAGCAGTGCGTTGGTTACCTTTTATGCACTATGCACTCAGCGCTCCGCAACCCCGCTCTGTAGCTTTATGCGGTCTGTTGTGCGATATCTAAGAGGGAAGAAATTTCACCAACTGACTTGTTACAGCGGTAGCATACATTCAGTGAGCTCTTTAGAGTGACCCACTCTTTCACAAATGTTTGTAAAGACAGGCCGCATGAGGAGGTGCTTGATTTTATACACCTGTGACAATGGCATTATAGAAATAAAACTGACAAGAATTGTGATTATCTGGTGTCAAACACGTTGTTTTCAGTCACTGCTTCTTGGACTACTCTGACTATTTCATTTTAATTATATTAACTCTGTCTATGTTGTCTCAGGATGTTTCCTCTTCCTGAGGGTCTACCAAAGTCTGCAAGCTGTTTGCACCTCTGCAGTATAGTAAGAAATGCATCCTTTATAAAACAACAGACAAAGAAACCGTGGAGCTTGCATAGAGCATAAAGTGTTAATATGTGTTTATGTCCATCTCAGTCATGTTAATGCAGCTGAGACAGATCGCCTCTACATTGTGCTTCAACCAGCGCAGCTGCTCAAAGGGGACATCATGGTGAGTTGTGATACGCTGTATATTTTTATTTTTATCAGCGAACTGATGAGCAGATGTCTATACATGAATAAAGAGTTAGAACTATTAGGAGGCAACCTTCATATAACCTGATTTTGTTGCTCTGAGACTGTGCTGGGAGACTCAGCAAACCTTCTGGCAATGGCACGTATTGATGTGCCATCCTGGAGGGGTTGAACTACCTGTGCAACCTCTGCAGGGTCCAGGTATGTCCTCATGCTACCAGCAGTGACACTGACCCTAGGCAAACTCAAAACTAATGAAAAACAGTCAGAAAAAAATGTGGAGGGAAAAATGTCAGCGGTCTCCAGCTGTTTTGAGGGTTGTCTCATTGTTGCCCCTCTAGTTCCCCTGTTGTTAATTTAACACCAAAGCAGCACCCCTCTGCTACCTAACTGATCAGATGAATATCCCAGAAGGTTAACTGACTTGATGCTATACTCTGATTAAAAAGTGTTCCTTATTTATATGAATTATTAGGGAAATTGTATTTCTAAGTAGCAGCTGTGTTTAATTTTTTATTAATGCCACATTGTCTGATTGTAGGTGGTTTGTTATGATAAAAACAGCCTGTCTGCCAGTCGTCAGGTCATCTTCCGTGTCCAGTTTCATACGGGTCTTATAGCGGGACACACCCTCACTTTCTCGAAGGCGGACCTTGACTGTGCCAGCGAAGGTATTTATGACCTGCTGCCTCAGTCTGCACACTGCCTATCGCTGTTTTCGCTCTGCAGCAAAGCCAAGCTTAATCTGTAACTGATAAATCTATCAGCCTCTCTGCTCTCCATCTACCTGAAGTAACCCTGGAACCATATCGGCTGTGCAGGTGTGAAGGGCACATGGAAACATGTACAGTATTCCAAGTTAAACATCCAGCTCTCTGATCTCTCCGTTAATATTCCAGATGTCCGGTTCCCAGAAGATGGAAAAGTAGAGCTGCTATTCTCTGAAAGTCCTGAGAAAATTGCAGGTAGGCCCTTTCACAGAGAAACTTTCCTTTGATGTATCCTTCAGTAAAGCTTGTAAATGGATAATCATACTTCTGGTTAAAACTGATACAGGTGTTGCCAGTTCTGGTGGGTATTAAGAATTCTCATTGAGCCAGCTCAAGTTTTTTGATACTATTGTAACCTTAGTTATGGCACATATTTATTTTTGGTCACATTTAATTTGTGTGGTTAAATTTGTGTTGCATATTAAGTTTTGAAATATTCATGATTTCACCTAATTGAGTTTATTATATAATTAATTATCATGTGCCTCATCTTATAATTTTATGTGTAAAATTTAAGTTAGTTATTATTGAACCTTGTAACAAATAATTTTAGTTCCTACCTTGTACTGTTTATGGTGGGACTGTTTTTGGTGCGACACGGGTCCTTTTTGTTCCTCGTGTGTGCTGTACGTCGGAGTGACGACGGAGTAAAGTTGAGTTCACACTGTCCTGCCGAGTTGGTGTCGATTATTAGAAGATTATATATATGTATAGTTTAGGATTAATTGTAACCCGCCATACACCCACCGCCCGAGAAGGAGAGAGACCGGAGAACGCTACCTCGACCGGAAAACAGGGTTACACTATTAAGAAACAAAAAACATTTTTTATATACACAACCACTCATTAAAAAAATGATCATTTGGCACATGTTATTTGTAGAATAACTACAGTACTGTGCAAAACTCATGAGACACCTCTCATTTCTTTATACTATTCTAGAAAAATGGAAAATAGATGCAGCAGATTATTGAAACATGCTCAAACATAAATGGAAATACAGTACACGTATTGTAAGGGGAAAAAACAGTTTGTACAATTCTAACAAGCTTGAAAGTCAATATTTGGTGTGATACTTTTATTCTTCAACATAGCCTGAACCTTCTTAGGCAAGCTGTTACATAATTTCTTTAATTAGTCTTCAGGAATAGATTTTCGGGCTTCTTGAAGGACATTCCAAAGCTCTTCTTTGGATGCTGGCTGCCTTTTGTTCTGTTTTCTGCCAAGGTGATCCCACACTGCTTCAGTAATGTCAAGGTCTGGGGTCTGAGGAGGCCAGTCTATAACTGATAGTGCTCCACTGTGTGATTTTCCTGTCCAGGTATGCTTTTACTGCACTGGCAGCATGTTTAGGATCATTGTCATGCTGAAAAAGTCGTTGACAATCAGATGCTTTCCAGATGTATTACATGGTGGATTAAAAACAGATGGTGCTTTTCTGCGTTCATAATTCCATGAATTTTGACAAGGTCCCCAACACCGAAATACAGCCCGAAATCATAAAAGAGCATCCATCAGGTTTTATAGATGGCTGTAGAGGCTCACTGTCGTACCTCTCTCCTGACCTCCTCTATGTATGTTGTTTGATTTAAAGCCAAAAATTGTAAATTTGGATTCATTGTTCCATAAGGTCACTGATTTTCAGTTCTTGTGTATATCTCAGTATACCTCAACCTTTTCTCTGTTTCTCTTCCACTGGGGCCATGTCTGATGAGGCTTCATTGAGCCATAGATGGCAGATGCATCTCTCAGGTCATTGTTGGGTTCTTCAGGACACTTTAAGATTTTTTTTTTTTGATTTTTGTTTTTTTTTTTTAAAGCCTGTAACATTTTTTATAATAAAGTGTCTAAAGATACAATTTAAATATTGGGTCTTTGCTAAGTTGTACGTTACAGTGCCTTGCCAAAGTATTCGGCCCCCTTGAACTTTTCAACCTTTTGCCACATTTCAGGCTTCAAACATAAAGATATAAAATTTAAATTTTTTGTGAAGAATCAACAACAAGTGGGACACAATCGTGAAGTGGAATGAAATTTATTTGGATGT
>JAMQGT020007423.1:0-11857 GCA_024447675.2 Pterophyllum scalare | reverse complement strand
AGTATTATGTCATGTACTTGGTTCAGTTACGTATTGCTGGTGAAAAATGGTCCCACCAGTATCCTCAACTTGGAATCACCACTGTACCTCATCTTTCTAACATGATGCTGATAGTATTCAGCTGTCCAGTGGCTGTAAAACCCCAGGGTATGGTAAAACTGACATGGAATTGCAGCAAAGCTGCCAAAGTCCAAAGTGTATCCAAAAGTCAAATTTGTTAAATTATGAATTAAAAGTCATGCAGTATTTTGTGTGTTATGCTTGTTAAGACTGTGCAGACACATGGATGTAGATGCATTTTTTCCCTTGAATCTTAAAAAGGTAACACACATGCACACACACACAAATGAAGAGCCTATCAGTACTCCAAGGTATCCTGAACCTATTAATTTGTTGTTTGTTTTTAAGTCAGAGATGACACATACAACAAAAACAACAGCCTAGTTTATGTTTTAATTAGGTTGCCACTGTTGCAAACACAAATCATAATTCTGCTAACACACCACAGTTAATGGATCCCAATAAATGAAATGTACATTTTGAAAATTGAGCAGGCATGCTTCCAGAATAAAGGCCTAGTTAATCATACGCGGACACTCATTCATTGATTCTTTGCATCAAGTCAACTTCTGATATCGCACTTCCTTCTTATTCCGCCGCCAGCTATTCATTCCTTTTATTTGCATGACAGGCTTCACGCAAGAACCATCTTCTTTTTTTTTCCCCGACATTGTTTGCTTTTGTCAGTACATATCCTGTTGTTTTGTTTTGAGGGTGTAAAGGTCTTTGGGAGACTGAGACAGCCGTATCAACCCTGTTTAGCATAAAGCTTGTGGCTGGCCCCCGTCCGTGGCCTAATGAAAAGTAGAAGATAGGCTATGCTTGTCATGCTTGGCTAGCCCTGTGATCGGCAGACTGTGGACAGTTACTCTGCTTGCATGCCAATTAATCTCAGCCCCTGAATTTCCCACCATGCCTGTTTTTATCCGCTGCTTAATAGGGGAAAAAAAACTCTGAGGGTTGCTCTTAAACAAATAGTCATCAAAACAATTGGTGTTGGATTTATGTGCACGGCACAGACTTTGTCTGGAGGTTTTATAGTTCAGCTCAGATTGATTTTGCTGAATTCACTCTGCTTGCTTGCTTCAGATATGGACATTAGAGTGTAATGGTTTTATTTAGCTGCAGATAAAATAAGGCAGCAGGAGTCCCAGTTGTGTAGGATTACAGCTTTCCACGGACTGTTAGATGCCTCTGAGGATCATATTTTCCACCTTTTGATATGGTGCATTGGTTAAAGGGCACTTTCAGCCATATTAGCATGCTGCTCAGGCAGCCGCTGAACATTATTATTCTCTTTTATTTATGTGTCAAAGCAGTGGGAGGAACCTGGATCACAGCTCAGGCTCAAACGCTCTTGGCTCCGTCTCAACAGACAGCCTGAGTATCTTTAAATGGCCACTCATCGCCATCGGAGAGCAGATAAAGATGGATTTCAGATGAAGATTCATCGGGCGAAAACAGACCTGAGCTTGCTGTTTTTGGCCCTCATCATTCATCACGCATCATCTGCTGCACGCTTACACGGAAATAAATAGTGAGGAGGGGGGAAAAAAAAAAAGAAGCTGAAAAGTTCTCATACAGCTATTTTACAAATCAACAAAGAGCTGACAAAAAATAAAGAAAGAAAAAGAGAAGCCCATTCATCATTAATAATAGACGCGTTGGCTAAGCTCACAAGGCAAGTGAGGAATCCAGGTTACAATTTATGGGATAAATATTTCATTGCTAACATCTGTCTGTGTATTCTGTGCCAGCGTGTTTTGAAGTTGTTACAAATGAACGTCAAACGGAAAGTAAGTGAACAAGCCGTCGAGGGACTGGAACAAAGACGTAGCAGCGCTGGGAGGAGAAAGGAAGGGGAAAAAAAAACGGAACAGCAAACAATTTTCCTCAGCTCGTCACACAAATTAAATATGCAGCTTGGCGGACTTTACAGCATTGCTCTTGTATAGGGAAAAAAAACAGGGGCAGAGCAGTGATTTGGAGGGGGGGGTATCTGTGCCCTCCCGTGCTCTACATGCACCCCCACTCTTGGGACCATGCCACGGCTTGGACAGTACTCACATTCTTCCACAGCTTATCCCAGGACTCTCTCAATTAGGCGCTAATAGGCAACCACACAAAGAGCTTTTAAATATATTACAAAAAAAAAAAAGTAGAGCGAGGATGAGGGAGCCCGCTTTGCTTACATCCAAGTTATTTTGAGGTGTTTTTTCAGGACTGTGAGGTGAAAATGCCCACCTAATTGGTCGTACTGTTTCCCATTTCCTGTTTGTGTTTATTTTCACAGGCTTTCACAGGAATCCCCTCCTCCCTTACCCATACAAGAAAACTCTGCTCACTTGACCATGGTCAATAGGAGAACATCAGCACCTAAGATGGGACATGACAGCTCTGCTTTGACAGCCGCTCGCAGCCACAGAGCACAGGTCAAAATGTCAAACGCTGTCGCTTGACAAAGTCGTACATTTTCACACACAAAAGGCTGAAACTGGAACCTCATTGCGAGTAATACCAATAAGTGAACCGTTCAAATTAGCTCCAGCTTCCTTCCTCCTGCTAAACAGCTTCCACTACCTCTGTATAATCAAGAAGAAAAGAATAACACAGAACACGGATACAAAGCGCCGATAGCAAAGCGCCATACCGAGGAGAGACTAGAGCCGTTGCCACATCAGAGCACATCCATACGAAATGAGCTACTGATGGGGCTGTTTTTCAGCTTCAGAGAATATGGCACGGAATCAAAAACAGAAGCAGCCCCCACTCCTTCACCACCACGAGCAGCACCATGACCAAAAAAATGAGGCTCGGGAGCCAGGCAGGCTATACAGAAGCGTTACATCTGTTGTGTATGTGAGTCAGTGTAGTTGATAAATTAATTATGTGTGCTTTTACTGGTTAATTTGTAGCAATGTGGTTAAAAAAGGAATCTCAGCATCCCAAATAGCTTCCTTTTCCTTTTAAACCAGCCTCTTTCAACACTCCAAGTGCTCTCCAAATCCTCTCCAGTGAAGCCATCCAAGCAGGTAGAAGACCAGCCTAAGCTTCGTGAATGTAAACAAAAACTTTACAGCCTAAACCATTCTCTGTTATCTTCTCTAATCCTCCTTTATTCTTCATTCAATTTACCATGTTGTCGACTGTGTTGCATGAAGTCCTGTTATTTTGCTTGCAATCAATTCCCGAGACTCTTCAGCTCGCTTGAAAACAAAGTCACTGAAGGTCATTTATGAAAAGCACTCCAAGTTCAGAAGCAGTGAAAGAGTTCTCCACTCATCCGCATCCTCTTGAGAGAGCTTTTCTTTTGCCTCAAGTGCTGTAGTGGCCACAAGGACAACTACAAACAGTCACAATTTAAATATAGTTAGTTAGACAGACATTTCTCTGATGCCGAGCAGTACTGGAAGCAGCAAAAGCCTCCGTGGAGGAGGTAAATGCTGTGAAAAATAGCTAATTTGAAGTACTAAGAAAGAGCATGCTGGGAAAACATAATCGGGTGTCCGAGCATCATGTCGTGATGTGTGCATAAAGCGGGAGCTCAAAAGCAAAGAAAGAATTACTGAGGCATTTTGTCATAAACTGAATAAATTGCAAAACTAATGGAATGGTCAATATCACAAAAACAAAACCTCCCATGCTGCTCAGAATACAGATTTGGGGGTTAGCATCTAGACTTCTGTCAGGGATTGGTTCATATACAGCATTTATTGATGACATACTAGCCCCTCAACTTGTGGCAACGAGTGGGAATGCCATGCATAATAATAACACATTATGTATTTTTTTCAATAATAACATATGTTTTACCATATATATATATATATATATATATATATATATATATATATATATATATATATATATATATATATATATATATATATATATATATATATATATATACACTGTCGTACTCCCTAGAGTTTTTGAATGCTAATTAGCTGGGTTTCCAGCTCTCACATTTCTGGCATGGCTTTCACGTCTGTCCTCATGCTACTGAAATCAAATCTCATGCAAAATAAGACATTCTGCAAAAAGACCGAACAGGTTAAACAGGCTTTTTTTCTGCACACAGGACGCAGTCTGAGGCTTTTCCCACAATTTAGAACCAGCGTTGCTAAAGAAAGACAATTTCTAGATTTAATTCGTCTGTCTTTAACAGGTTATTAACAGGACTCATCAGAATGCAATCCTGGTTTGGCAATATTTTAAGTTTAAAGTAGTTTGCAGGAGATTTTCCTCTCAGTTTATCAAATGCCTGCAGTTTTCTTTCTTTTTTTCAACAGAAGTAGGATCAATACGGGCATCGCCAGGGGGAGAGTTGCACGCATTTATGCACATGGCACAGCATTCATAACTGAATTAATTATTCATAGCTATTAATTATTCCTAACACAAAGACAGGATCGGTCGGGATCTGATAGTAAATCACACTCGGTTCTCCGAGCTGTCACACACAGTTTTACAGTTAAGTGATGAAATCATGCTCGAGCCTCAGACTGAGACCTGAACTCCATCAGGTTTTAAGTTACTCTCAGTAAAAGTCAAAATAATAATAATCAAAGTTTTTTTTTAAAGTTTGTTTCCCATTTTCTCTGTTTTGCATGGATTTCATCATCACATATATTTTTTACAGTTTGTGGAAACCATTAATAAACTACTATATACAATGTTGCACCTCTCTGGTTGAGATATTTAAAGGGGCAGTTCATGCAAAATACAAAAACTCCATCTCACTCAAAATGAGCGTTGAAATTTGATACCCCTGACATGCCTCGAGTGAGAGGGGAGGCTTCTGTGATGTTAAGTTATGTAACAGGCACAAAGTTGTCAGTGTTTTAACAGTGCGTTCACTATTCTAGTTATTCTCATGCAGCACTTTTGTATATGTGTGTGCATAGAGAAGTGATTTTTACTAGCACTACTTTTATAAGGGGCTTTCTGTGCTATTAACTTGTGAAATTCACGATTCACTGAAGTAGTTTGTCGGCTTTAATCTGCCAAAACACAAAACAATCATAAGATTTACTTCCTGGACAACACACCCCGACACTGCCACACAACTTTGAGCTGAGCGCTTTGGTGGGCTGAACCAATGGAGAATGTACCATTAAATCATGCATCAAGGTAATCCGGAATCTCTTTACACCCGAGTCGGCTTTAAAAAGCACTGAAACCAGCTTTCCTGCTTAGCCACGGTCCTGCACCAGTACCCTCCCCACCACCGCCACTCGCCTGCCCACCCTTCTGTTTTCTTTTCTGTGTATCCTGGGAACCTGGAGAAGCAATTACATCACTGCGAATCTCCTTTTCAGGCTGTCCGATTGGTTGTGTGGGAACCTTGGGTGCAGGAAGGAAGGAATTGCAGGTGTGTTTATAATTAGGACAATAGAATGGGCAAAGGAACTGTGCAAATGTTCTCTGTTCTGCTTTTGGTCCAGATGGTGAAGTGTTTGCTCTGATTGTTTGCGTGTGTTTTTCCAGAGCTGTCATCTATGATATCGCCTAAGTACCTATTCTGTAGTGTTCAGAAAAGCATTTTAAACAAGCAATGAAGGAAAACAGCCAATACAGCTCAGAGTGTGAGCATAATCAAAGGCGAGAGGTCACATGTGTCCAGCCTCATTAACTGACTATTAAACCTTTTGTGGGACTGCGGCTCCCAACCAGGGTGTTTATATTTGTAACTCCACCCCCCACCCCCACCCACCCCACACACACACACAATGAAACGTCCATAATTTCTCAGGCTTACTTAATGTGCAGACTTGTCGATTAGCTTCAACTCCCAAACAGCTATTGTAGCACCACAGCATGTGGTACAAAACAACAACAGACTGACACTGTTTCTCTCTTTTGTTCCCTCTTTCTCTCCGTGTGCATTATTTGTTGTTCTGTTCCTTGTGAAGTGGTGTTCCCATGCGACTGGCAGAAGTCTTGGCGTTAACCTGCTGCAAAAAGAAAAAAAAGAAAGGAAAAAAAGGAATAGGCCACTGTGTTATTTATAGATGAGGCGACGATTGTCTAGTGAATATGCCGTAGAGATGCAACGCACACCTGTCACTTTCTACATGATACAGGGAAGAAGGTGGAAGGGCTGTAAAGCACGCCCCTTTATAAATAACTTCAGTTGAAAGTGAGAGCTGAAAAGTCGTCTGTTCAAAAGGCTCAAATGTGACTTAATTTTAATATTCTCCAATTCACAGTTACATACTGAGCCATTTCCCAGCAAACATAGTTGAAGCACTGACATTATCTCCCCAGTCTGAGCTGATTGCAATATGACAGCAAAACCTGCATCACAGCATAAAACATATACGTTGTGATTGTCCATATTATTATTTCTATTTTAAAAATTGCTGGTGTACCCCAGCTTTGGCCCAGTGTCAGCTGGGATAGACTCAAGCCCCCTTGCAAAATTTAAATAAGAGGTCAAGAAAAAGGGATGGATGGATGGATGGATGGAGGGATGAAGCTTTAGACCAAATCTCAGTGCTGTTCTGATAGATAGCACCGTCGTCTTAAATGTTTTCAGTGAGTTTTTGCTGGGTGGGTAGCACCATAATACAAAGGGGAGACTTTCTATAGCAAATATACTTAAAACAGCATTAGGGCGGGGAAGGCGTTCACATTTCAAGAGATAACGCCTTTGAATTCCTTGGCATTGCAAATCGATTCTGACAGGTAGTTTCACCAGGTTTATTTCCTAGTATGTACACTGAACTGCGCCGTGCCCTACTAAACTTATTTTCAATTTGCTTAGTTTCACTCTGCTCACTTGAGGTCAGAGGATCTCAGCGGGGAGCACCCGGGCTGTGAATCTTCCATCTCTCGCTCTGACTCTTTTGCACTTCAAAGTGTCAGTGTGCACCTTGAGATCACCAACTCTGCATCTCAGATGGAGAATAAAAGAGATACATTATGCTTTGAAGAAATTGATCCCCGAGGATGGCAAGCTGGATGTCAGCCAGCGTGGATATGACACTGTTATGGTTCTGCCAGGCTGTGTAGTTTTTTTTTTGTTTTGTTTTTTCTTTATCCTTTTGTGAAAGCGATACTATTAGATGTGCTATTACGAGTCAATAATCTCCGCTGGTGTTGCCGCTGCGCTGATGTGTTTGTGGATGTCATGTCATGCAGAAGGGAAATGTTGTCGGCACTCATATTCCAGGATGCAGGTGAGATTTGACCCAATTTGTTTTCAAGCTAAACACTCCTGCCTGTATTGGCAGTAAATCTGCACTCTACCAGGCAGAATTAGATAAAAATAAATAAATAAATAAATTTCTATCACAACTTGAGTTGTCCAAATGGAGTTGCATTCTGCACCAAACCCCCATATAACCGCTCATATCAGATAACAGCAAGCTGAAGTATACAGCATATTCAGCAATCAATGTGAAGCATGCTTACTGTTCAGCAGACCGAATGGAAAGAAAAATCCTTACTCCTGACACAACATTATTTCCACGAGTCTATTAGAAAATAACAGCATTTGCAAAGACGGGGGAGGAATACATTATCAGCAGTTAGGCTGAAATGACAACACACATTATACGGCGATGAGTTTACACAAGGCAGCTCTAATGGGACCCAATCACAGCACATTAATAAACAAGACACTTAGCTTTGTATCTACCTGAAGAGCCTCATCAATCTTACATTGAGATAGCCACAGCCGGGGCCAGGCAGCACGGGTCCAATATTTTGACTGCCGGGGAAACAGTGTCAATCACTCTATCTCTCCACTGCTAGTTATGCAGAAGTAACAAACGAGCAATCAGTGAGATTATTTTCTCTCCCAGCGCTGCACAAAATGACCGTCATATATCTGCAGAAAGCTGATAGGATTGGGGATCAATACCTATGAAATCGAATGATCATTTTGGCAGGTGCTTGCAAAGTGCCCCTCCCCCCCACCCTTCTCCACACTGTGCATTGACATTTTTGTCTGCTACAGTGGGATGGGAGCTGGGGGGGGGGTTCAGCTGGAAACAAAAAAACCAGTTTTATGAAGACTGATAAGCCTCATATGAAAGCAAATGAAAGCAAATGCCAAAGTTGTATAATGACTGCAGTATTTACCAGTGTGATATATTACCAGTTTTCTAGATGTTTCTCTAATTAGCCGGCCCCCTTGCCTTGTGCACTGTTTCTGTCAAGTGCAGGCCACAGCTAAAGATGGGGTGGGTGGGAGGGGGGTGCATTTTGATGAGTTCTGTGATGCTGTTAGAATTCCTAACAGCCACCGATAGAGAGCAATAAAATAAATAAAATGAATCGTCGCAGTCAGACACATATTGTAATGCCCGCAGCGCTATAACAAAAGCAAAAATGCCTCGCTCCTGCAATGCCTATTCCCAAACTTACACAACAAACGGGAAATATGACTTCACAGTCGGCGTTTTTCACAAGTCCATTCGACATGCTTCAGCAGAAAAGACGGAAATAAACTCCAGATCTGTGAGTATATGCAGGGATCAATCTGCTATTCAGACAATTAATCACCTCAAAAATGCATGTTTATCATTTGTCTCAAACACTTCCATTCTGATGGATTACATGCATTACAGCCCTGCTTCCGATCTGATTTGTATGCCTCACTGTGCTGATTACAAAATTACACTGCTGATGCATTGGTTTTTATCCATACAAGATTGATGGCACTGATGAATAAAAGGAAACTACCGGCTAAATCCAGGTAAAAAACAAACAACAAACAAACAAAAAACAAAGAGCAAATAGAGATTGTTAAATTAATGCAATGGCAAAAAAAGAAAAACATGTAAAAAGCTCGAGCAATTAAGCAGCTGATGGGCTGAATGACAGACAGGAGGCAGACAGAGCTGAATGGCAGCATTAGCAGAGGGGAGGGGGCTTAGCAGAGTTTTTGGCTTCTACTCCCACTATTTCTGTGACTCGGGGGTGTATTCCCCGTGGTCTGCAGACAACCCCAGGCTGTTCTCTCAACTTCACCAAGTCTCTGTCTGTCTCTATCAGCCTGGGATCAGGGCTGCTCCGAGCTTGTGCAAGTATGTGTGTGTGTGTGTGTGTGTGTGTGTGTGTGTATGTGCCCACGCTGTCTGTTGCTTCAATAAAACCAGCCAGAGCAGACTGGGACCAGGGGGAGATTGACAGACAACACCAGCTCACAGGCACACAATAATAATGCAGCACAAACACATCGTGCAGCACGCTATCACATCCGCAGAGAGACATGCAGAGTAGCTGTGTATGCACATGCAGCTACATATTCTCCTCTCTCTCTCACACATGCACATACACAAACACCCACATTTGGATGGTTTGTGTCTCTGTGTGTGTGTGTGTGTGTATGTGTGTGTGTATGTGTATGCATGTGTGCGTGTTAGGTGGGGAATAGCGGGCTCTTCCTTCCCCTGGGTGCCAGGTGCCAACAGGACATCTTCTGCTGGAGGCAGTTATCTGAGGACGAGCAGAACAAGGAGGGGGGGGAGGGAAGAGAAGAGCGTTTTTTTTTTTTTCACCAGAGTATTGCCTGCATGCTGCTGCAACAAGCCAGGACAAAATCTGTGCATGTCGAAAAGTATGCACGGCAATGTGTAAAATTACCACCTCTTACAAACGTGTGGATGATTTCAACTAATCCTCTGTGAATTTGTTCAACAGATAAATACTGCACATTACACGAGTCATGTTTCCATATTCCACCCATGACAGCTTGCCTGCGATCCTTCTAAATTCTAAAGGACGTGCCAAGGAAAACTTTTCTCCTAACTGAAATTATTTTGGATAAAAAAAATGCTTCCTCAGCACTACGCGTTTGGCCGCAAGACCTACCTGGATCAATACTCTGCAAAACCCCCACCTGTCCTTCTTTCTGACACCTCTGCTCACCTGTTCCTCTGCTCATTAGTCCCTCAGGTTCTACTTTTCCCACCTAACTTCCTGCCTTTTTTTGGCCTGGTAAAACCTGGTAAGGCATCTCAGGTGTAGCATCAATTGTTTTCAACACAACACTGGTTAAAACCAACCAATTTTTGGTTCCAACCCTGAACACCTTCAGGGTCAGAATGTTTTCCTACTCTTATCTTGTAATCTGAGCACAGCATACACGGCGTAAATTCATCCCATACGGATGAAATTCACTGTAATACCTACCTGGATTTTGGCCATTGTTTACAACGACCTAGTCAAAAGAAAAGAAACTGTTATGTTGAGACCAAGATAGGAGCACAGTTAGTCTGCAGTCTTAGCCTCTGGAGGCACTGGTCAATGTCTCAGGGCCAAGATTTCCATTTTAATGTCTGCCGGTCACTGTTTACGAATGCGCTTAGATTTAAAAAGGCTAATAAAAAGCCAACCTGACACCAGCCAGTAGCCAGTGGCCATGCAGTGTTCATATTTTGACTTTTCACAACAACAACCTGCTCAAACATGATTGACAGACTCTAATATTCCTATGCAGAAACTGCTTATAGCGATAAGATTCAGATGAAATCCAAAAAACATTAATTGGTAGACTTTGTTTTGAGGGAGCCCACAGAACCACATAATAACATTTACATGTAAAATTTAACTATACTGGAAACAAACCAGTCAAATAAAATACTACATACAATGATACGTTTCTCAATGTTAAAGAGTTTTTTAAGAAAAATTGTTGCCATAAGTGAGACACTGGCTTCTACTGATGCCTCAAATTCTGCTGTAAACTGTACACATTGTGCTCAGGTTTATGCTTTTTTTTGGCTCCATTAAATGCTTTTTAGCCTCCCTTCATTCCACCTAGAGCCAATCTGTGTATGTCAGTTTCTTTGCATTTGCTTACTTTGGTTTTAGAAATTGCTAGACGGGAGATAACAGTGTGGTTTTTGCTTTGCAGGTAGTTCCATAAACTGATAGCGGAGGTTTAAGCTCTTCATAAGGTATCTCAGTTGTTTGCTTACATGCTCCTCAGACTCTGTATTCATGGATCCATCGCAGCACCGAGGCTATTCAATCTCCAGTCGCAGTGTATGGGATTACAAAGATACACAGCCCCTACAAGATTACAAAGATGCAGAGCACAGTAGAAGCCTGTTCACTCCCCACAGCATCCTTCTTGTTTATGTCCAGGAGATGTGGTAGAAACGCAGGCTACCAGTAGGGAATCCTGCACGGTCGTGTAATCTGGGCTCTCTGCTTAGAAACAGTGCATGAAGGACAGGCTTATCTCTGGAGGGCTCACTGTGAAACAGCTATTGGAAAGAGATGGGGGGTGGGGGGTGCTTTGCTACTGTTGAATGGATCTTTTATGGAAACTGCATCTGTTCTACAATGCATTTACACCTCGATGAAGCAAAGAGATAAAACCTCGCAATGTCAGCGTGTGATACTCATAAGAATCTCAGATGCAGGAGTGGGCATTTTGCAACACTTATGTCATTCACTTGATCCTCGGGTTTTAGAGGACTGAAAACGGTGAGTGAACCGGAAGGACTGGAAACAACCGACCTCCACCACACTGAAACTCTAAAGCTCAAGATCCACTACATGTCACCCTGTCATCTGCGAGTTGACTCGCAAACTTTTTCAGCTGCGACTTGCACACATTCCTTCTCATCAGTGCAGCCACGGGCTGTTTTTTACAACATCATGATAAGTTACACCACTGTTTTTGTTCAAACCACACCAAGTACAGCTTACTGTACGTGTCTGAGCTTGTGAAGGCCTTTTTTTAAGTTTCACCTCCTCTCCCCAAAGGCAGTTCCTCAACCCTGTATAACCCCACTGTCACATCATCCCATCCCAGCAGAACGGCATACTCCCT
>JAMQGT020007418.1:0-15351 GCA_024447675.2 Pterophyllum scalare | reverse complement strand
ATCATGTGGTTACTTCGTTCAGTTACGTATTGCTACATGTACTCCTCTGGAAGTGTAGTATTGTCTAGATTCTTAACATATGATTTCTCTTTAATGTTGTGAAAAGCAAGTGTCACCATATAGTCTGCACAATTAATTTTTTTTAGAGCAACTTACCTTTTGATGTTTTTCTTTTTTTTTAAATTAAATCCTTGATTTAATTTAAACACAGGAAATAGGGTACAAGATGATATATTTTTTTCTTTTTACATATTCATGTGTGCTGGTAGGTGTGTGTATCTGTTTTTTCCTCCTGTACTGACATCCTATGATATACTCACAGGAAAATGCAAAAAAGTTGGTTTTCACAGGACTGTGAAATGCTACATTCAGCTCATGATACAGTAGCTTGTAGAACCACCTTTGGCAGCAATAACTTGAAGTATTTGTTTTCTTAATGACTTTATCAGTTGATTGTGGAGTAATTTTCTTCTTTACAACATTGCTTCAGTTCATGGATGTTTGTGGACTTTTGTTTATGTACAGTTCTCTTAAAGTCTCACCACAGCACACCACACTTTGACACTTTGTCCATTGCAGCACCTTGAATCTTTTCTTCTGCAGTTATTCGGTTGTAGATTTGCTGCTGTGCTTGGGATCAATGTCCTGTTGTATGACCCACACTTTAGCTGTCGGACAGATTGACTAGTCTGACATACAGAGGAGTTCATGGTTGGCTCATTGGCTACAAGGTGTCCAGGCCCTGTGGCAGCAAAACAAACCCAAAGTCATCCCTCCTCCACCACTGTGCTTCACGGTTGGCATGAAGTGTTTGTGCTGATATGCCCCAAAATATGGCTCTGTGCATTATGGCCAAACATCTCCACTTGCATCTCCACAAATCTCCACTTGTCATTTGCTTAGATGCAACTTTGCAGACTAAAGCTGCCACGTTCTTTTAAGAGGGAAGAGGTTTTCTCCTGGCAACCCTTTCAAATTAGCCATACTTTTTCAGTCTTTCTAATTGTACTGTAGCAAACTTTAACATTTAACATGCTAACTGCAGACTGATTTGTAGCACTTGGGCTTTTTGCAGTTTCTCTGAGCATTGCATGGTCTGACCTTGATGTGAATTTTCTGGAACATCCACTCCTGGGAAGATTATAGCATTGTTTTAATACAGACCTAAATGCTCTAGATATGAAAAACTGCCCAAACTTCTTCTTTTATATAGGTGATTACACTGGCTAATGATTGGTTAATCAGGCAAATTTGATTAGCAGCGCCTATCTGATGTTTACCCTCATAATTTTTATGGCATTAGTAAGAGTGTTCTTAGTTTTTCACAGGGCTGCATAGACCCCCTGTTTTTCCCATGACTGTGAACAGAGCAGTGAGAGTGGGAGATAAATTGTGAGTGTGTCAGAGGGAAAGTGAGAGAGAGGTGTTGCGTCGTTTTGATAATACATGAGCCCTGAGAGCGATCTGTGGCTGCTGTGACAGAGGAAGCTCAAGGAGAGCTCAATAACAGAGCTGTCAATGTATTCCCTATTTGAGTGTATTTTTAGTGCAGGCATCATGGGTCTCATGCATATTTCAATAGATCTTTTGTATATTAGGTGCAGGAGCACACACAAACTAGAGTGAGGACTAGCACAACATGACTTCAAGAAATATGGGCTTGATTCTAAGATTTGACAGAACAGCTCAGAGCGACCCAGGATAGGTTGGGTTTGACTTTCAGTAGATGGGGTAGGAAGACCTTCATTGATTGCATTTTGAGACAACAAAGAGATGACATTGAATCAACTATAAGGAATGAGACAAAAAAAGATGTACAACATATTAAACTGGCAGCGCCAGCCAATGTATAATAATACTATGCAAATGGAAGAAAATTAATAGATGCCTTGGCATTCAGACACACATGTTGTCAAACAAATATACACAAACAAGTGTTTATATTATAAAGGCTTGCTTTTTTTTAAAGGCTGCTTTCTAGATTAGATTCTCAGTTTTCAATTGCTTGCAAGCTTGAGAATTCCAGTGAGCACCATCTCACATCAAATTTGAGATATCATCCTAGAGCTGTAGATGATGTCATATAATGGTCTTGTCTCTGTCTTTCCCGTTGATAGTGCCATAATTTGATGCCATCAGGAGGGAAAATAAGCATGCCCCCTTCTTCTGGATGGTTGACTGCCCATAACATGCCTATGACTGCAGATTAGGCTCACAGTCCAACAACTGCAGCGAGCAGCCCGTCAGACTCCTGACAAAAGCTTTGAGAAGATCAGACAGGAATTTTTTCCATTACAGCGAGGTCTTGGAATTCACTCTTGATGATAGCTGGATTCCCATCTTTGTTGCCTTTGGGGGTTTACTTTAATATGTATATATCATATTATGGCAAATATATTCTATAATTGATTCCTGTGACGAGACAAGTGGGTGACATCTCCTAGGGTCTGTGTAATGTAAAAGAGACAGCTCTCTCTTTTACAGCACAGTAGTCTCTAGTGGAGGATGGGGGAAATTTGGCTACAATGAGCCCTGTAAGGTTAAACATCCTCAGATGTCACAGGGTGTTGCATCACACTGTGGACTGCACCGCAGAGCACCGCCAGGAGAGGGAGTTTTTCTTTTCAAGAAAGTGATGGACTCCATAAAGATAATGGTCCATTATCATTCAGTTATTTCATGTCTACTCAGTTGTGCCGACAGACTGAAATCCTTATTGACTAGAATTTTCTGCAGCAGAATCAGGCTTAAACATTCAGGTTCCCACAGCTGCTCCTAAATACTTCATTTAAAAGAGATATTTTGTTGAACCACAGTATTGTGTGTGTGTGTGTGTGTGTGTGTGTGTGTGTGTGTGTGTGTGTGTGTGTGTGTGTGTGTGTGTGATGCAGCCTATCTCGATTTCTGTACTTGCAAACATCTGCCTCCCATATTAAGGAAGTTTACAGTTTGCCTGACAGATACAAGTTCAATATTCACACATCATTTGTTAAAAGAAAACTAGGCCCATATGGTACTTTATTTAGTCTTTTATGGTGATAGTTAACTCCATATTTATTGTGAATGAAAGACAATCTAAAAAATACAGTATTTCCTTAAAGCAAATACTATAAAATAGACTGTGGTCAACTTTTTAATTCAGCTCTAACTACAGTGTCATCACTTGTCCATTTTCAGTACTGAAGAATGATTTAGATTTACAGTGCTGTTTTCTTTTTCCTCAGATGCTTTCTTTCACTTTTTTTTCAAAAATATGAAATATCTGTGATACTAACAAATCAGAAGCACGTTTTAGGAATGGTTTTACAGGGCTAATCATTTACAGGATTAGAAAACATCTCTATTCTTTCAAAATGCTCTTAACTGTACAAAATTAAAGTATAGAGAGACCTATACTAAGACATTTTGAACTTTTCTGAGGCAGTTTAAATCACATGTATATCAGCAGGAGCCGTGCAAAAAACACTAGCTGCTGATTATTAGATGAGTGGAAAGAGTAAACAGAAATACTGTAAGAGGAGGATGAATTTAATCTAATAAGGATTAAATAAATAAGGATTAATTTGAAGAGGACAACAAAGGATAGATTGTGTTTAAGGCTGCAGTCTTATTTGCAGGTGTAATTAGACAGAGAATGCTAAAGTCAAAATATTCCTGCACGATTGGAAAGATCTACTGTGTCTATAGATTGGCCTAGAACTTTCAAGGTGCTCTAACGAGAGGGAGAGGAACGGTCACATTGATGGCAGAGGGGGCATCAGATTTCCATTATTGACTGCTGCAGATATTGCACTGTAGCGGTGTGTAAATTGGTTCCTGAGGGGTTTTCAGCTCTCTGAGCTGGGGCGAAGTGTAAAGGTTCACCCCCACCCCCATCCTCTGTAAATCGTAGTGGCGGATCGCTTCCAGTCCCTCACTGGCGCCGGGCCCCCCCTTCTGATCAATACCTAATTCCAGCCTGTGCAATCAGCTGCTGTTGCCCTGGCAACACTGATGTCACAGAAGTTGAGTGCTCTCTCTTACAACAAATCATTTCCTTTAAGAAGATGTAATTGAGTATTTGTACAGTAGGCTGTCAACTGAGACTATTTACATCAAGCCTGAACCTGCAGGACATTAGTTATGCCTGTTCTCTGAGGGGAGAGCTCACCAGAGCTGGTGACCTTACAAAGTAGCCAGGAAGAGGTAACTATAGCAACACAGGTTACTGTGGAGCATTGGAACTCCAGAGAGGATCGGGGTCACAGTGGTGCAGAAGATGGGATGGGCCTGCTTTCTCTGTAGCGGCGAGCTCAAACACTTGAAAGGAAAATTAGACACTTGCCCTTGTTCACAGCCAGAAGACACTGGTACAGAAACATGACTGATGTACAGTCACTATCAGCTGTAATATCGCAAATGAAAATACTTCTTTTAAATCACTTATTTCTTCAGAGACAAAGACACTTTAATTAACAAATTAGCATAAGAGGGAAGAGTTTAATAACCTCATATTCTCAGAGAGATGCACTATGGCACAGTGTAGGTAGTGTCCACTTGGCCAATAAAATAAATCATATTTCTAAAACTAATTTAATTGGCTTTGGATACTGCTTAAAATCAAACAAAGAAAATTTCTGTGTCATATTATTTATTACGGCAACATCTCATTTTTCAGAGAGCGTCTCAACAAATTGCAATTTATCCATGCTGGTGACAGCCAGGTTCTTTAGCTCATTCTTATGAATGCCTTGAGGGACCTTCTTCAAATTTGGCTCAAATATTCACTCATTAGAATTGGGTGGTCAAAAGTCAAACGCCATCACGACCCAACAAAATATAGTATTTGGTAATAATGTAAGATTTCATCAGCTAATTATAACTAAACTTCACACAGATATCTAGAAGGGTAAAAATATGACCTGTGACATTTTATAACCAAAAGGTCAAAGGTCACTTTTAGTGTAAAAGCCGTTTTATGACTTTTATTTAAACAAATAACTCAGGAACAGAAGGGAAGATTCTAAGTCTATTTCCATATATTCAGCTGGTGAGACCGATAAAATCTTTGGTACCCAGCTGTTAAAAGTTAAGTTTACACTGCAGAAATGATATAAGTCTGGACACACATGAATATAAACTGCATGCTTCATTAGAATACAGCTTCAGCCTGTTAAATGTACTCACAGTGTGTGCTACCTTGCAGATACCAAAATACTATCAAGTACGATCTTTGGCTGTGAACAGTGGCTGCACCATTCATTGCTGCATAAGAATTCTTCATGTAAATCAAGGATAACAGACTCATTTCCATGTTTTAACTCAACAACAAGTAATCAGTCCTGTAAGAGCTTCTTTGTTCTCATTTTCAGCTTGTTCTTTACATTCGACTTGTCCAATTCAAGAAGTCTATGCTAAGTAAAAACAATCATTATCAAATACAAATACAATAAACTTATGCAACCTTGGCTGAAAATACAAACTGCAGCATCAAAGGATTGGCTATGTAACCCCCAACCCCTCCACCTACTGAGAGGACTTTGGTCGGCACCAAGCTGCTGACGGGTGCGTACCCTGCATGCTGTATGAGTGTATGTGAATAGTTAAATGAATAACACATTGTAAATAGTTTTGTAGAATCAATTGTAGAACAAATTACATTTTTTGTGTACCTACTGTTATCTATGCCAGCACATTCTTACCTTATTAATAACTTACTAGCCTACTGTTATAATAGTTTGTGACCCAAATGCAATAAATGTTGCAGTATTCAGCTGTGTGAATGAAGAACAGTACATTAATGCATAACATTTCCTTTCTTTTTTCTTTTCTCTCTCTTCTTTTTTAGAGCAATTTGTAATATTGTATGAGCCACGAAAACGGTGAAAGTGAACTGAAATGTTGAAATAAAACATCAGCTTGCATTCAAATCTCTGCAGCCATATTAACTCCCACCATAAAAGTAAAAATACACAACATGAATCACTCGTTGGTATTCATTTTACTTTCTAGTGGGGAAAACAGGATACAAGATCATCATATCCTCTGTGTAGTCCCTACTTGAACATTTGTATTCGTGGCCTTTGGCTAGAAACTGTTTTCGCAGTCAAGGAGAGCCAAGAATTTTTTTTTTACTCCCAAAACAGTGAAATCTGAAGCCAAATACCTCTGTCAGTCTTACAATCCCACTTTTTTTTTATTAGATATTTTTATAATATTCTTATTAAAAATGCTAAACTCCATAACACAACCTGTCGAACCTGAAACACTGATTCCTGTTAGCTGCCTCTAACAGCAACAACTTTTGTCAAAGTTATTGGTCATTTATCCTCGGAGAAGGATAATATGTCTCAGTACAGTGAAACACATAATAGTCCATGACTCATAAAGACATAAAGACTGGAGCATAGGGTGACAGTCGTAAATACTGAATTGTTTATGCCCACAGAAAACAAATCCTGAGCGCTGTTTTTGTAAATCAAATAGCTTTAAAACCACTACGGAGGAAAGTAATGTTTGAGCTTCTTTAAGTGGAGTCTGTGCCTTTCAAAATAACTTTTGTGTGATTTATTTGAATTAAATGGTGTACTGTAGGTTAGGATACTTGGTGAAAGCACAATACACTTTGGTGCTGGTAGTTCTGTGGCTTTACCACAAAATTCTCAGTTGTTTTAGTTTGATTTGGATTCCACTTGAAGACAGTGCAACTGCTCTACATTGTATTTACTCTTTTGTGTGCTTAGTCAGGAGGAAGTTGAATGAATGAATGACCTCCGAGTCCTTAAACGTTGTTACAGCAGATACAGTTAAAGGGATTCTTGTGTGTTTGCTTCTGGTTTGGTATAGATGAACTCTCCCCAGGGCCCCTGATTCAATCAGCATGTCTCCACGTCCACTGTTTCCTGGCACTGATATATTACAGAGAGCAAGCGGTGTTGTGGGCCGTCACTGCGTGGATCAAGTTATGTCACAGCCCTTTCACAGCAGCTGCAATTTTATTCAGTGGCTGTTCAGAGATGCTGAGGGGTGAAGACATTAGTTTGGTCTGCCCGGTATGATCCCTTTATCTGAATGAGGATTGAGCAAGGCAGGATGAAGGTCAACTGGATTTTTAGTGTACATTCGGACAAAGATGGCTGTGACTGGAGAGTGAATGAACTGAGACAAAGACAAAATGTCTGAAATCACCACATCATCAGGTAGAAAAGTTGGTTTGGTGTTGTTATATATGTTTATCATTGAAAACAAATTACATGAAAAGGACCAAAACTATATGTCACTCTGTCTTTTCATTCCTGGACCGTGTATTTTTCAGTACTGTGCCTGTGTTAATTGTAATGAAGAGACATGCCACCCATTGCAGTAATGTGACTCACTGATATGTTTTTAACCATATCTGGACAAAAGTGGAGATTTAAGACAGGGAGGATGAAAAACAGAGTTTGGCTACAAATGCAGGACTTGGATTTGTCGCCAGCATACCTGACTTACTTGACTCCTGCAAGAAGGCTTAACTACAGTGCTCTCATCCAAATCTTCCTCATGTCACGTGTATGCAACAGCCTGTTGTATGCACCAAAGTGTGCATACAACAGGCTGACCTACATTAGGATTCAAAGTTTGCTTAATCACCCCACAGGTGAAACACATCTCATAATCATTAACAATTCAGTTGGTACACACACAAAAAAACCTAATCCAAAGAACATAAGCCCCAAACAAATTGGATGGTGCATATGACTAAGTGCAATAAAAACAAGTTTCAACCAGACTTTAAGTGTTTTCACTCAGTGTTGACTTGCAGCAGCATTGCACCTACATGTGATGTATGTATAACTATGCCCCATCCTGGCCAATGAGAGTCCTCGTTGCTTGATAGAATATGGAGATATTCAAATGTTAATCTGATTCAGACCTTAGTGCAAATTTCCATATTGCCCAAATGTATTCTTCTGGTGCATGTTTTATTCAAGGTGACACTGAGATCTATACATTATGGTATGAAAATATGCTGAATGTGATTATATGGCACTTATTCAACTTGTCATTTCACACAAGGGTTAAGTAAATACAAACTGAATTAAATGTGACAATTCTTCCCTCTCCAAAGGGAAACAAAAGCAGGGATGCTGCTTTGCATATTCTCTGACAACTCTCGACTAACAGATGAGACAGGATTTAAATAAGACCTCGCTTTCCTCACCTGTCGACCTCCTGTAAATATTATTAATGGTCTAAAACACATCTTTTAATTCCAGATATGCTTTTTTTGTGATAGCCAAGTGTCAGTTCTCCAAGTCAAAATATTGGCTTGCGCCCATTTTTCAAGACCTTGATGAATATTCAAAAGATGTGCCTTAGAAAGGGTGAAAAAAAAGAAAAGAAAAGGGGAGAGTTAACATAAATTAATATTCGTAGCAATAAAAATGAAAGCTAGACCAGCGCTAATTTCAATAGACAATTAATCATGGGGCTCTGTAATTACACCGGGGAGTTTACAGATGATTTTTTTTTTTTTTTTTTTTAAGGGGCCAGAGTAAAGGAAAGCAGATAATCCCCTTCCCATCACAATCACTGGCTTCCCACCAATCCCTGCAGAAAGAGCAATTAGAGCATACAGCAGCAGAGCAGTAATTGTGTACCAGGAGAAGATGAAGGCAGAATCTTAATTGCAGTGAATGAAGATCACTTGCTCTCACACCTGATTGTGCGGAGGGAAAAGAATGTGCAGGCCGGAGCAGGTCTGCAACACCTCCAGGTGCTGGGGTAAAAATAACCTTAACAGGAGCTCCTGCTGTATGAGGGTGTGTAGCACATGACATGTGGGCATCCACAGCGCCCCATTCCAGTTCTGTCACACTGAGGCTGCCACAACATTCGCAACTAAATCTCACAGGGCATGTTACCATTATTTCACACATTTTATTTGGTTCAAATCATACCTGTTGGCTTGTTACCTGAGATTGGAGAACGTGAAAACAGCTTCCAGTGGCTGTTGTGATGTTTGGTTTACAGCAATATAAATACTGAAAATCTCTGGGATGACCTGTGTAGTATGGAATGAATGCCATTTTCACACTGCCATGTGAGAAAGTACCCCACCTTGCACTGTGACAGCTGGGGTAGGCTCCAATCTGCCTACAACCCTAAACTGGACATGTGGGAGAAAATTGATGGCTAGACAAAGTTGGATTTAAGAGAGCTGTTTTTGCATCACATTTGGTGTAATGTGTAAACTTTCCTGGTATTTTTGCAAACTATGTGGCCTAAATATGTCTCATTACACAACACTGCATCTTCTCAACCTAAATGTGTAGGTTATTGGGTATTTAATCATATATATGTTATTGTTTCATTATGGTTCTATGTAACTTCTTATGCTTATTCTGACCCAAACAAATTCCTCTTACACCTGTATATGGTGAGTAAAGAATAAACCAGACCCAATCTCAATTGGTGCCAACTTGTATAAATAAACCAGTCTTTGAAAACTGTTAACATGCCTTCATGGCTTTGCCTTTCGACTGTCATGTGTCTCTGTGTCCCTGTTTGTTTGATTGCTTGTTTGCTTTTAAAGCATCAGGACTTAATTAATTTCCACCCTGCTCAGTCCATATTTTATGTCAAGACATCTTATATCTCTGAATAATTATTTCTTACCTTTTTACATTCACAGCTAAAGCTCAAACTGAATTGGGACTGAACATTTTCCATCACTAGGCCCTGTGGATGCATTCACCCGTCACTCATGACTTTCAGGTCTTCCTCATGTGACACCCCCATTTTATAACTTAATTTGAACACCCATAAATTATAAATTCTTTACATTTTTCCACACTACACTTGTATTTTTTTCCCCCTTAAATCCCTTAACGTGCCAGGTTGTTTGACTTGAGTTTTTGTTGTTTCTCTGTGAAGACTGGAAACTGGCCTGTGAGCCCAAATGACCACTAAAACATTGCAGAAATAATGAAATCAGTCCAGCTCCTGGTTGCTGTGAGTTTGAGTATGTTTATTGTCAAATGTACTGGCCCATAAGGAAGAATATTAAGTCAGGCCACTCTAACATGGTGTTGAAATATCATGCTGTCAGCACATTACCACATCACCTCCTGACATACAGTGAGGGCACACAGCACAAGGGCCAGCTCTTTACCACACTGTTGTTACTGGCTGACTCCTCAAACAACCTCAACCAGCATTCACAGAGGATGTCCAGTCTTTCTAAATCTTGCAGTTATTTTAATAGCAACCCTGCAAAAAGATACCATTCCTTATTATTGCTAGAAATTCTCATCAACCTATTTATCAAAACACTTATCCAGGGATTGAGATTGGATTGCTTGTGTGAATCTTGGCACGACTTGTGTTTGCTCAAATTCTCCACCTTGTCATCTTTTAAACCTGGAGGGAAAATATGTTGTTTTATGTTTTGTTTTTGCAACTCTTTTGCTTACCACAGTTTTAAAGGACCCTGTAACCGATGTTGACAGTTGTGAGAAAACTTTATAAGCAAGTGATATCCTCAGAAGGAATGAAATCTGTAAAATATTTTTATATCCACAATAAATTCTAATAGACCCTTTTACAAAGTATTTTATTTATTTATTTATGCTTCTTTTTACTTATATGAAGGATCCTGAAACTACTTCTACCACTGCACAGGCAGTATTGCAAAATATTTATGATTGGTGAGATATTGACTCCAAAGATTCTTACTTTCCCCATGCAAAAAGGGCTAGACATAACCAGATAGCCACAGTAATCACAGTGATCTAAACCACATGACCCTCCGTTGACTTTGCTTCACTGCAATTTTATGACTCTGTGAAATTTTGCATATTCAAACAACAAACCTGAGCAAGACTTTTTAAAAAAATTTTTTTTATTAAGGTGTATCATTTAAATTGCTTGAATCAGTTCAGCTCAGTGCTTTGTCTCACAAATATGACAGGGCTACTGGGAAATGCAGGGTTTTAGTGATCTATTCAGAGAAGTGTGTCCACTCCAGAGCCGGATAATCGTTAAGAAATAAATTAAATCCACAGTGAATGATCAGTGCCGCCTGTGATCTCAGTTTATTGTGTAAGAAGATACAAGGGCAGGCGTGCTGGAGCCTTGTGCTTAAACCCCAGCTTCCTGTGTAACAGTATAGCATTTCTGTTTAACTTTATAATCAGGGCTTTATTAATGCAATGCTTTTCTTCCGCCTAATAATGAAACAACACAAATAAAATAAATTGTGATCAATGGAGGCAAGCAGAGACGGATGAGGAGTGTGTCACACTGGGGATGATACCAATTTATCTCTTTAATGCATCTCCATGGGGTTCTCTCACTAAAGGATACAGATTACTGAACCCCCTTGTCTCAGAGGGAAATGCGTGAGAAGAATCCATATAACATAACAGAGATGGAAAGCTGTTCTTTCATCTTGTATCATTCATGCTTCTTGGTCACTCTCTACATCACATTGAAGAATCCAGCTGACGTGCACAGATATTCAGAAGAAAGATGTTCTTTTGCAATAAAAAGTATGCTAGTCTTTTTTTTTTTTAAATAAAATCTGCATGTAACAATCTATGATGTAAAAAGGCCAATACAATGTTTTTACTTAAAGTGAGACAGATATGGCATGAAAGTCTAGTTAAAGTTTACAGCCTTTGATCCTATGCAGAAAACTTCTGGTTTATGGATGGTTTAATATTCTTTCACTGTATTAAACTGTGTTTCTGTCAATTCTTATTATATATCGGATTGACTCTGTACCAAAGTATGGGGAAGTTGGCAAAGAAAAGGCAAACCTGAAATTTTTCTTTATGCACAATAAACAACAGGAGCTGCAAAAACAGAGCTTTTCAGCAGGGAAAAAGACCGGAATCTGACATGAACTGGCCAGTGAAGACAAGCCAAGGCATACCCCTGCAATAAATTCAGTCCAACTATGTTCACAAACCTGAAGGTAAAAATCAACCAGGTCACTGTGTTGCATGAGAAGCTTAAAAAGAAAAGAAAAAACTCATAACAGCCATTTAACAAAGGTTTTATTTTTGAAAAAACACTGCGCTAAAAACATATACAAAACAAGATGTTTTGGTGCTCATCCAAACACCATCCTCAGTTGTAACATTGCAACTGAAAGTAATTCTGGCAAATAAATACACACACAAAAAAAAAAATCACATGGCAAACACATGGCATGAGGTCAAATGAATTATGAGATATGTAGTCCATAGTGCGTGCCAGGGAAAAGGTGTTTCCAGCACGTCATGGTGGTGCCCCTCCTTCTTGCATTTGTTGTGTGTTTTAATAAAAATGCACTCTGGATGGCCGCAATGTTTTAAAGATTGTCTTATATGGCTCAGTTCTTTTCTTCTGTCTTCAGTGTCTGTGGATATAGTGTATGTCTGGTGTTGTAGGGTGTGGATCATGGCGAGAGTTGAACATGGCGTACTGGTCTGTGTGGGTGGGTTTACGGTAAACCTGAACATGAAGTTTTCCCCCTTCACAGTCCAGAAACAGGAGTTGGTTTTCCTTCACCTCCTTTAGTGAACTTGCATGTCACAGAGTTAATGCTAGTGGCAACTGGTCTGCGTGAGATATTGTCTTTATGTATTTTTGGAAGACCATAACAAGGTGTGGTTTCTCCATGGTAAAGTCAGAAGTATAGACTCCAATCTACGAGTTCCTGTTTTTCCAAGGAACGTAAACTACTGACTACCTGCTTTTTGTATTTCTTGGCTATATATATTGATTGGTTATATATTGTTGTTGTGAATAACCAGTTCTGTTGCAGTGATCATCTCAACCACTGGAATGTGGTCCGGTGCTACAAGTAAATTCAGACCTTCGGACAGAACATTCAGCTCATTCTTGGTGAGTTCTCTATCAGACAGTTTGTCACCCATTTGTCCATGATATTAGAAGATATCTCACTCTGATCAATCACTCTTGTCCTTCCCCTTCCAAAGTGTTCTGATCACAGGCCCTCCCAGTATGTAATACCAAGGAAGTGAACTTCTTCATTTGCTGCATGTGATTTCTCTGTGTGCATTTATCAGGCAGAATTACTTTACGTTGCAATATTACAAATGATGATGGTGTTTAGATGAGCACTGAAACATCTTCTTTTTTAGTCCAGTGTTTTTTCAAAATAAACCCTTTTTAAGGCTTCTATAACCTGGATGTTTAAAGATGAATCTACACAGACAACTAATAATAACAGAGAAACATTTGAGGCATGTTGAAACGGATCCATCCTGTGCAAGTACTTGGATACGCTGAAAATGTGGCAAAACTGCCACATTTTCAGGGTGAAATGCTCCCATGTATTCCAAAATAAAGAAATCAGTTTATGTCTTTATATGAACTATAAACATGCTTCCATTCATGGGGTTTCTACATTTTCTGAGCAATGGCATTTCAGGAGGCCCAAGGTCAAAACCAGGCTGGGTCATAAATTGTTTTGTTTGATAGCCCGCGTTTGCCTCAAATAGCAGAGGGAAGGCCAAGCCCATAAAAACGTAAAGCGGACTGTGGGCTTGGCTGCCAGCATTGTTGTCTTGGGGACCATGAGGTGCTCCCAGTGGAGGTTTCATGGTGAATAAAGACTGTTATGGTTCACCACTGGCACGCACAGGGGGCTCATGCAGATCATACTGCCAGTGCTCATTCAGTGAAGAAGACACAATGACAAACTCAAAGCTGAAGCCATTCCATTGTCAGCAGAGTATAGAAGCCTGGCACCAACAGAGGGCTGCATTTCTCTTTACTGACACATTCAGGGGAGGCATTAATGTTGGGCTAAACAGTCCTATCACTGATTTACAAAAATGTATTTTTAGACAGGAAAAACTGATTTATAGTTTCAAAATTGTATGAGAAATAGACTGTGGTAATATTGACTTCTTCCTTGCCTTATAAGTTTTAGTTGCTTATTATGAAAAACACAATTAAATAACAATTCAAATATAAAAAGAAGTATGCAAAAGCTTTGTAAATATTTTTTGTTGACAATATTCTGCTCATGCTATTGCCAACAAACTTGATTAAAAAAACAGGATATAATCATTTCAACTGTCTGTGGCACTATTCAAGTTTCAAGCCCAATTGTTCCTGTAGGATCACAAATATATCTTTTTTCACGTCTAATCCCTACCTGAAACAGCTGAGACTGTACTTTTTACTAATAGGTTACTCAGTCAAGAGTAAATAATGTATTTATTTTGGACTATTTTAAGCCAATAACTACATATTTGGAGCTCCACTGAGCATTTTGTAGCACCAGAATGAATGTAAATAAGACCGAGGAACAACTACACCACCCATGTTTATTGTTATAATGGAGCATATTACTCAGCAAGAGAATAGCATGGCTTGTTATTTTGATATTCAGCTTACTTTGCAAGCTGTTTTATTCTTCAGATCGATTTATACTATTATATTATAAGTTTACTAAATACATACAAAGATACTATTATACCTTTCTAATATCAGAAAATTAATTACTATTTTCTCTATTTGAAAGGCTGAAACAAAAAGTAGTTCATTGCTCATTACATCACTAATATGTGCACAAAAATGATACTGGCCTCTATATTGCTTTGTGTTATACGCACACAATTTCACAAGGTGTTAATCCATAAATTTACTGAAGTCAATAATGTTATACCTGTAACCATGAACTGCTTAAAAAGATGGATGGGCAGTGTTATACCTAATCTGACTAACTGATTGTTAGTTTCCAACTTAAGTTACTCCAGCAGACACAAACAACTCATAAGGCCGGAAATCTTTTCCACTGTGGATGAAATCCCTATAAACGTTTTTTGTTTCCACTTGCAGTCCAAATGATTTTGGCCAATAGTATTTGAGCAGGCTTCAGCTGCATGCAAGTAAACAGCCAGTGTGGAGACCCAAAGAGGACTGGAATTTGTAAAAATGCATCAGACAAGGTTTTTTATCAGCTTTTTTGCATGAATATGCATTCTTAAATGATGACAGACAGACAGAAATCTGGGCCCTCACTGCTCCCAGATGCTAGCTTAGCACAGCCCATGGGTTCCCAGACTGGCTATGGATATTTGTTCTCCAGTGACTATGTAGTGACCAAAAACTAAATATGCTGATGAATGTTTTTCTCTGTGCTGTGATACGCATCATTGGTGCTGTTGTATTTTCACACCACTGAAAGTCTATAGCACAAGAAATAGGATACGCATGGGCTTTGTATACAAATGGTTTATTCTAATTATGATTTCTAATTATGATTAGGTAAAAATATGGAATCCAGGACATAAAAGCTGGATTTTATTTTTACCTAATCATAATTAGAAATCATAATTAAAATAAACCATTTTGTATACAAAGCCC
>JAMQGT020007416.1:0-11775 GCA_024447675.2 Pterophyllum scalare | reverse complement strand
GTACTGATTTAGCTTTATGTTTTTACAGGGAACACTCAGCTTTAGATTTCAGGACAGATATGGGTTTTATAGTGAACCTCTTTGCCAAACAGACAATTATAAATACACACAGATGCACATTCATACTCAGAAACTCACACACACACACACACACACGCCTGCAGGATCAAGCTCATTGTGCTCATATGATGTGTACACACATAAACACAGCCTCGTAAAAGTTTCAAACTCCTAAATGGCTCAGTTTTTAGAGACGCTTCTTCCAGCCAGCAGTTACTTCAGAATGTTTCTGGTGGTTTTCCGCTTCATAATGGATTAGCTGCACAGCTAAATATAAACACTCAGTTGCTGTGACAGTCAGCAAAACCCTGTCTGCTTTTTCTGCCCAGCTGTCTAGCATGTATCTACCTTACAAATATCAGCTCACACGGCATCTTACATGCTGTTGTCTTTGGTGAGGAAGATGTGATTGGTTTATCAGCCCCTGTCTTGAAGGATGGCAGGAGGAGACGTAATGACAGCACAGGGAAGGTAGAAGCTTTGTGGGCCTACAGCGGAATCTGTTCCACTGTGGGGCTACAGTCATCTGGACTGAAGCCCCCACAGGGCCTTCACTGTTGGATGGGCACTTGTAGATGACCAATGTATCCATGCCAGAAATACAACCCCCCTGACCTGTCCTTAACGAACCTGGGAAATTGTGTGCTGGTTTGTTTGAGTCTAGGCATCTGCCTCCAGGTAAAGAATATTAATCACAGCAGGAAGCCGTTTAATGAACAGTGAGCTGGATGGAGAGATAGAAAGAGACTCAGGGACCTTAACAATAACAGATCGATTTGGGATGAAATGAAAGGGGTGGAGAGAGTAAATGGAAACCTTGGTAGGGAGGAGGAAGTGGATACTGTTTGGCACAGAATGCTGGGTCACTCTCCTCAGAGGACAGTTTGAGCTGATGCCACTTCTGGAGGACCAAACTCAAAAAGAAGCATACAATGGACTCATGTATCCCCATTAGGGTGCTTAACTTCTACATGAAGTGATGCAGCATCTTGTGTCCTGTTTAAGTACTTTGTCCCAGCATAGATAAATTGCCTTTTTTTTTTTTGCATATTATGAGACAACTCACAGTTTGATGCTTCTCCTTGTTACATATTTCAGTTGATTCTTTCTTTCTGAATTATAATTATTATAGTTGTTCTCTTTATTATATTTGTTGATTTTACAGAGTGCTTTTTGAAAATGTCTCCTTATGGGACTATGAATCTGCACAAAGCAGCACTCGTCAGCCTCGGGTATCCTCTTTTAAAATCTCCACATCGACCACGTCCTCAGCAGGACACCTGCTTCATTGTTCCAATAAAACCCACCTGTCTTTGCTATTTAAATTAGTGTCGACATGCAAACAGGTTTCTTCAAATCACTTTGAAATTCCTGTGGTTGTTTTAGATTGGGTGCCGGTTTCTGTGCTAACCACATTACAGCTGGAATTTTGCGTTACATCAGATTGTTTTGCTTGTTTCTACGTCACAATTTCAGCCAGCTCAACTGAAACAATGAGACGACTGTTCCTCGGCCTTTATCATTAAAGCAGACCTGTCTCTTGCAAAGAAAAATACAGCTGGCGGTGGACTGAAAATGTCTGAGACAACTTGCCCAACAATAGCTTCCCTTTCTTTAATAGCAAATGTGAGATGGCTTAGGTCCTGTCAGCGTACATGAATATTTACACAGAAACTTTGTTTGTTACTTGGCTGAAATTTAGGCCCCTGTCACACAGTTTTATAGAGGTATATTTGTATTACTTGAGAGAATAACAGAAGCTAATAAAGGGACATTGAGTAATAATAGTGACTGCGATGGACTGTTCACGATCAGATTGCTTCTGACAACTAAAGCTTATTGTTCTCAGGACCCAAGCTGGGACATAAGGAGCAGACTGAGACAAAATTATGTTTGCCTGTGTGAATAATATAAGCTGACGCTGTGTCTGCATCAAGGTTTTACAAGCTGACCTTCTACCATAAATTAGCTGCATGTTCTAGCTGAAAGTGTATTGTACTATAGCATCAGCTATGAATGCATTAAATACATTGGGTCTTGCTGCATGTTGTGTGGATGTGACTTGATTCATGATCAGCTGTGGGCATGTGTGTTTTAACCTCTTTAAACAGAGTGATTATTGACCGGTCGCATTTGAGGAGGTTTTGGTTGAATGCAGGTAAAACAATCCACATGGAGATGTAATCCCAAAACCACTGGCTATCGACTAAGGACGATTTATCTTTTTATTAGTTTTTCAAAAATTTTCTACATTCCTAAACAATAAACCCCTAGGCTTGGATATCTGCTGGCCATACCAGAAGCCCTGGAATATTGAAAGTTGTTCCCTAAGGCAAAGTCATGAGACTGCATCACTGCAGAATGCATGTGTGTAACTGGTAGTTCATCATAGTCTCACTGTCAGAGACCACTTATTTTCAGGCCACTTCAGATTGAGTCTGACTGTTACCAGGTCTTTTATTTTTGTGGGGGTGGAGAAATGAATTTATGCCAGTTGGTGATTTCTCTATGGTCCTCTCTGGTTTAGGTCAAAAGTTGGCATCTTCTTCGCTGTGCCATATGTGGACAGTTCCAGTTTCCTGTCATTTACTGTTGCCTAGAATAATGCATACTGGTGAATCTTTGGAACTTCATCTTCATTAAAGTGTACCCACCATGATTAAATTTGCTTACAGCACAATAAAGTGTTCACTGCCAGTATATAAATTCTCAAACACATAAAAAAAGAGTGACGCTCGAGCTGCATGAAGCGTCACACTTCTGCAAACCGTAGTTCACATCTCCACTGTTCCCATCAGTCAGTCTCCATCTCTTTGCTAACCATTTTTTTTCTCCTCCCCTAACGCCTCATGTTTCTGATCTCCCAGCATCCCATCATGCTGACCCGGGCAGTTTGCTTAACGCTGCCCACGGTGAGTGAGACACGCGAGCAAGAAAACCCTGGGCTGCTGCTGCTGCAAAAACTATCAACCGCATTCACACCCCCACCGCCTCTGACCCCCTCCAGCCCTCCCCCACACACAAACCCATCAACTTCACAGTAGAACTGAACACCAGCTAATTGGTTTCATCTGTCTCTCTGCTGGGTAGGGATAAAGGTGTATAAGGGATGACCTCATCACAGTCTCACTCTCGCACACAAATTGTACACACAATGGGTTTCTCTTATTTCTTAATTCTCTTATTGTAAAGCCTTTTGTTTTCCACAGCATAACACCATCTCATCTCAAGCTGACTGACTATTACCCTGTACAAAAGTCAACATCTTGAGTCGTCTTTATCTTCTGTGTTTACACTTTTAAACACAAAAACTACATTCAGATGTTGAGACATCCATTACATTTATGCTTGCATATCTCTAATATCCATCTTGTTTTAATTAATGGACACCTCAGTCTAATCTGAATACTCGATCTGAGTAGTTTTATTTGGGCAGCAGGTCGGCTGCATGAATGAGAGTCTGAAAGACAGAACGACAGAAGAGCACTGAGATTTAAAGCGAACAGAATGGAGGCTGATTGGAGATCAGAGAAGGGCAGGCAAGAAAATGATGTCAGCATCAAGTCTGACAGCGTGGGAAAATGGAAGTGATGCAAAGAAATGACTAGTAGCCGAACACCTGGAAAACAGTCAGATGAGTGATTACAGAACTTCCTCAATTTCAAAGTAATCCTGAACTGTCTTATACCATACTTTGGTGAAGCCCCTCAGTTCATTCTCTGTCTGAAACAAGCTTTTTTAGCTTTGTCCACCCTCCCTTTAAGCAAACTTTCTTCTGATTGGCTGCTCCTCACAATGTTCGAACAGTAAACTTTGAGCTCTCTTGGCTGAGATGACCATATTATGGTCTCAGTTAGTGAGGATTATTTGGCATTATTTGTGACCTGACTTCAGTACTTTCTGGTCAGGTTTAATATGAGCATGCACCACTCTATATAATTCAGAAAATAAGAAAAGTCATAATAGTTCCCCTTTAAAAGTGTACATTAAGCTACAAAGCCTACATGATGACATTAATGGAAAAATAATGGCCACAAATTAGTAATGTGTAACCACAAGATACAAAATCTGTTGTTAATTGAGAGTATTTAGTTAACCCCATCAGGCTATTATTCCGCATGAAGGATGGTTTAAATCTGACAAATATTTGAGTGGATGCTTTGAATAATTACCAAAATGCTTCAAACTGTGAATTTGACTTGTCAGTGTGCTGTGGTTTTCCAAATTAAATCAAGAAACCGATTCACCCAGCATCTAGTTTTGATGACATTACTAAAACTAGCAAAAAAACATTGATCAAGTTTCTTTCTTGAAAATAAAAACACTTCCTTTCACACCCAGTCCAGTAATACTAAATAATTTAGAGCATCTTTACTGTAAATAACGTACAAGAAACTTTTATCTTCAAAAAACTATTTCAGACTAAGCAAGATGTGCCACATGACTTGGTTACTACAAACCAGGGCTTCTGTAAGTGTTGATGACTAACTGACAGTTTAGGGGTGAATATTATGATTTAAGGCAACACGTAAACACACATCTCAAAGTAAACTACAGACGGTTTTGTTCAGTGTTTGCAGTGTGTCTTTTATGAGGATGGAAAATGTGCTTGTGTGTCTTTAAAATGTTAGCAAGGTAGCTGTTACATTCCCTGACACAAGCTGTATTTCACTTAGAACCCCTACAGTCAAAGCAATATTATTATTTCCACCGGCAGTAATTTACATATATTTTGTGGGTACAGAGTAGCATTGAGGCCCCAGGCCAGAAGTGGTAAAGTGAGCAGACATCAGTGATTCGATTCAATTCAATTCAATTCAATCCAATTCAATTCAAATCAATTCAATTCAAATGGCACCAAATCACATCAAACAGTCGCCCCAAGGCACTTTATATTGTAAGTAAAGACCCTATAATAATTACAGTGAAAACCCAACAGTCAGAACAACCCTTTATGAGCAAGCACTTGATGACAGTGGGAAGAAAAAACTCCATTTTAACAGGAAGAAACCTCCAGCAGAACCAGGCTGAGGGAGGGGCAGCCATCTACCAGGACCGGTTGAGGCTGAGGGGAGAGAGACGGCATGAACGAAGGAACTGGAGTCGAGGTGGGCTGAAAAGTGACTTGCAGAGGTGCAGCAATTATAGGCAGGCTAAAGCAACTTGAATGGCATGTCTTTTATGATCTGATCTTTGAGTCATATTTGAGTAATGGCCTTATTGTGGAGGTTCATGATGATTACTGGCACACACAATGCTACAGATGAATGCCAAAACACATGAAACGTAACTAAATGTACCCACATTAGCTTTCACAGACTCTTTCCCCGATGCTGCTCAGGCCCTTGCCATTTGAGAACGTGCCAGACTAATCTACAGTATGTAATGCCATATTTGCGTGTGTGTCACTATCCACTGAACAAAAACAAACAAAGAAGGGCTGTCGGAGGAGAGGCTGGATGATATAGGCCCAGCTTAATTTTGAAGGAAATCATGCTGAGGGTTTTGTGTGGCTCAGCATCGGGCTGACCATTTGTGCAGGTTCTTATTGCCACCACCCAAAGACGAAATCTTCAAATATAGGAAATTAGCTGTAATTGCTCCCCTGAAAATGACCTCTTTAGAAAGTCACTTTTGTAACTCAGCAAACAGCCTGGGCTTTTAGGTGAGCTATGGTAGAGGGAGATCTGCTTGAGATCGATTGGTGCTAAAAGGAGCTAAGAATACAGTACAGGAAGCGTGAAAGCGTGGGTTGCAGAGGAAGGGTTTGTGCCACTCACATGAGGCTGGACATCCAATAGACACACTTTGTTCTTTAAGAGGACCGAGCGTACCGAGTCTAGACTTGTCCTGTTTTAATTCCCTTTGCACTTGCCATACTCAGTGAACCTGAGACATGAAAAGAGGGGAGATGAGAAGATTATAAAGCAAGAAAACGCATTTTTTGATCTTATCTTTTTTTTGGTGGATGGATTTGGGACTAATGCAAGACTAACGTCCCACGGGAGAAACATTAGAATCTTGCTCTAATCTGCTCGTCTGTGTCAGCACACTCCAGAGCTTCATCTCCGAAATAATGATATATAAAAACCCTACAAATCCACAGAGACAGGGGGATTATTCTTTCAACCACTGACAGATCTGAAGATAGCATTCTATAGCAGAACTTAGAAAACCAGACGCTTTGGCCGAGCATGTTTTTATATAATCTCTGTGCTACCCTTTCAATCAGTAACACCTGTTTGTTCCAAAAGACCACAAAGCCCCTCGATGCCAAAACCTTCCTCCGCCTTAATTCTCGAGGATTTCACCTCAGCGAGCAACTGCATGCAAGCAAACACTTTTCCACCAGATAAACTTCTCGCTTTCACACCAATCAGCCACCAGAGTATTTTTAGCTGGAAATAAATGGGAAAAAAAAGAGATGAGAGTAACAACGTGGAAAGAATTTGGAGCTAATAGGACGTATGCTTGCAGTCTGCTGTTGACGAATGTCAGACAGAATGAGTGCCTCTGTGTGTCTGATGCCATGTAAAAAAGAAAGTTTTATGGTAATTGCCCATGTTAGAAAGTTTTACTCAGCTTTTTTTTCCTTGTTTTCTTTAAAGGGAAGTTTAACTCCTCATATATGGTTATGGGAAATTAATTTAACAGATCACAGCAGCCTGCAGTGAAAAGCTCACACCTTGCAGGATTCTGTGCTGTTTGTCATCAGAGGGGAAGGTATATAGATTATTGTAAATCATGCCAGTGGAGGTTTGGCTATATTGAGAGGATGGATGGCTGCCATTTTAAAACAGAACAGGGCTTCCCTTGGGAAAGTTGTTCAAGCTAAACACATGTTGTTGCGGGCCCCGACGCAGAGGGCCTCTTATTGCTGTGCATTGTTTCTGCTGCATGCAATGAGGCATAACGCAAACAAGTTCATCTCACTCCTGCTCGACTTAGCTACCTTGTAATTTCAGCGTGGAGTGTCCCACGCATCCACCCCACATCACAGCTCTGTCACTCACCCTTCCGACTCTCTGAAAAACATTGCATGCCTCGACCTACACCGCAACATGGCCTAAATATACAACCCCCTTTCCCTTCTTCTCTCTGAATGCTCTGACACTCTGTATGCACTCACCACCACAGGCTTCCCTCTGTCATATCTCCTGTACGTGTGCATTTGCGTGCATAAATGTTTTGCATGTGCGCCCTGCTGTACTTGCTTCTTTTTTCTTTCTTCCTCCAGCTCGTGTGAGACCAGCAGAAAGACATCAATCATTCTCATGACTGTTACAACTTGCATTTCAATTTGTTGGCCGCAAATGTCAAGGTGGGCCGTGGTGTGGCTGGATTCAGGGAGAGCGCCTAAGGGAAAGAGGAAGCAGAGACAGGAGACCTTGGGGCCATTGTCTGTAGATCTGTTACCAGCACAGGACCCGGCCCTGTCAACACCAGCTCACACTCGGTTACAGAGACACACAGACGGCAGGGAGGGTGTGTTTGAACAGTGGCAGCAAGCATGGGACCAGTCAACGTGCAGCTCTCACTGCTCCTCTGCCTCTAGTGGTTGCCACAGAGAGCAGGACTGAGGTTTGCATTAGGATGAAAGAACTCAGCTCTCACATATTTCAAACACTAAGGTTCTTTAAATACACTTTGGAACACAAAAACCATATCAAACATTGTAATGACTGTGGCATGTAATTAAGATATGTGTAACTATTGCAGCTATTGTAACTTTTACTTAAATTTTGTCACATACACTATATTGTCAAAAGTATGGGTTTAGATGATGTCTGCCTACCTTTTGCAGCTTTAACAGCTTCAACTTTTCTGGGAAGGCTTTCCACAAGGTTTAGAAGTGTGTTTATGTGAATCTTTGACCATTCTTCCTGAAGCGCATTTACCCACAATACAAAGCGGCTGAGGTGACTGTTTGTTGTGATTTGGCGCTATATAAATAAAATTGAATTGAATTGAATTGAATTGAACTGAACTGAACTGAACTGAACTGAACTGAACTGAACTGAACTGAACTGAACTGAACTGAATTGAATTGAATAGAATATGGAGTTCTAGATATTGGAGGAGCATAGGATCTGGTTTGCAGTCGTCCACTCTAATATAACTCCCAAAAATGTGGTACTTGTTGGGCTGAGGCCAGGACACAGTTCTTCACACACACAGGCTCACTACATCGCATGTCTTTATGGATTCATGTTTTGTGCACTACTTGTGCAGTCAACAGGAAGAGGCCATCCCAAGCTGTTCCCACGATGTTGGGAGCCGGGAAAGTGTCCAAAATGTCTTGGTCTGCTGAAGCATTAAGACTTCCTTTCGACTGGAGCTAGATTCTCGAGCTCATGCTCCTGAAAAACAATATTCAAACAATAATCCCCCAGTACCAAACTTTACACTTGGCACAATGCAGATCAGACAAGTACTGTTCTCCTGGCAACCACCCAAACCCAGGAGTCATCCATCAGATTGCCAGATGGAGAAGCGTGAATAGTCACTTCAGACAGCACGTTTGCACTTGCTCTAAGAGTCCAGTGGCGGCATGCTTTACACCAGCAAAAATGGGCGAGGCGATGATGCTTAGCATTGCGCTTTGTGATGTAAGGCTTGGATGGAGTTCAGGAGGCTGACCAGGATTCCAACAGCCAAAGAGAAGCAACTCAGGAGGCAGGCCAGGTTGCCAGCAACAGAAACAAAACAGTTCAGGGAGCCAGCAGTGTGCCCAGTGGTGGAGACAAGAGTGAGTTCTGGAGGTCGGCCCGTGGCAATGAGCAGGCGGGGCATCGGCCTGGTCACTTGGAAAGTGGCCGACGCCAGTGGACCGTGATGGGATCCCTCTGGAGGCTCACACAGCAGTCAGCAGACGTAGGCAAAACAATAGTCTTTGGCCAGGGCCCAGACTGCACAGATCATTCCAGCTGCACAGATTGCTCTGGTGATGCTGAAGGCACAGAAGAAGACTCGGATGACTTTGTAGACTTAAATGATTCAGATGACTTTGATGACTCTGATTTGAGTGACCAGATGATTCTGGTCCTTGGCCGCCTCCACCCGAGGAACAGGTATGAGTGCAGGGACATGCCATACTCCAGCCACCTTCACCCTGGGAACAGGCACAGGTACAGGGACAGGCCAAGCTCCAAACCCTGTAACTTGAGTGCTACTACTTCTTTAATTTCCTGACAGGACCCAGGGCCATTGCTCACATGGAACCACTGTATAAATAATGTCCTGTTTAACTCTTCCAAGGGATTTGAAGCCATTGGGTCCATTATATAGTTGTGTCCTTCTGTCCTAGTTAGGGCTGTGTGGAGGGCAAAGCCGGACCCAAATGGAGGACTTGGAGGACAGAGAATCTAAAGTTCTTACTATTAAAGTCTTGGTAAGGTGTTGTGCCAAAATGCGCTGCCAGAACAGCTTCAGTGACAGTGGAAATCTCCTACTCCTATTCAAATGCATTCAAATCTTGGGATAGATGTGAATAGCTGTAGTGAATCTCTGCTGTATGAAGTTTAAATGTGGATTGAATTTTAATTCATCAGCTTTGCCTTTTTGGATGTCTATCTGAAAGAGTTGTTTGAAGATGAATTGGTAATCCCTAACTTCAGTCTCCTGGTTATGTGGCTGCAGGGCCTGTAGGAACAGAAGCTGATAGCATTAGCTGCCAGCACTAGCACCTGTAAGGTAACTGACTTGAAGAGCTCTCATTAACATCAAGTCTCCACATTTACTGGGCCATAAACCATAAAGCCTTACTGTAAAATGGGCAGTGGGGGCAGCAGTTGGGAATGTGAACTGATCTATTTGTAAGGGTCAAGGGGTGGACTTACACTTGCTCTCTGCAGAGGGGTCAGAGGGAAGAGGTTTACACCCAGCAGACACTCTGATCGGCTCCAAAACAAACCACTAAACTTTTATCACCTTCGACCAAAGCTGCCAAACTTGCTTTGCTCTCCTCTGAGCTGTGCATGTGTCGAGGCTGTACCCTGGTAGTGGAACAGGGCTTTTTCCTTTACATGGTCCAGTCTGATCTACAGGACTACATGGAAAACCAGCGGTGTGATTTAATCAGTGTGCCACTTGTTTAAAAAAGACAGCTAGAAATGCAGCTGTAGTCACAAAGACACAGAAGAAGATCAGTGGCTTTTTGTCAGCAGCTCCAGATGACACGACAGTAGGAAAATCAGCTTTGTCATAAGATAACATTATAGTTATGGCACAGTGACAAACAGCCTTTCAGTAGTTACACCAACACCATCCACTCTGCATTATTTTGGCATCTGTTTTGTGGTGCAGAAAACAATTACAATGCAACAGAAGAATGTGAATCTGATCATTTGCCAGTCATCGGAAAATATCTGTAAGCTTGGACTGGAATCAAAATGTTTACCCCCCCCCCAAACTATAATGGCGTATTGCAAGGCTCCTTGTGTTTCTTTGACGGCTGGTTTATATTTTACAGGGACAAGCAGAGAAACAGAGAGAGAGGAAAAAGACAGGGCCACAAGGCGGTGGTCTCCAAAGCTCCGGTTTTCAAATTAACCAAAAGGGGTGACACTTTCAGGCTTAATCCAAAACCTGAAGCCTGAGCAAGTGTTAAACACATCCATGTGTCCATTGGCAGCAATCAAGCATTTAAAAGGAGCGAGACGAGATACTTTCCGATTCCCTTTCCTCTCAATGAGAGCCAGGACCTGTGCCATACGTTTTCTATATGGGTCTGAATCAGACTGTCTGGGCTGTATTAAACAACAGCATCACAGGTCACATTTGAGAACAATTAACAGCCTGTGTGGAAGGAAAAGGCCACAAAAATGGGATTTTAATACCAGAAACATTTCAAGTGTCAGATTCGACTGGGACACATCCATTATGCCACACGGCGTGTAACAAACGTTGCAATTAATAGCAGCGGTCCTCATATTTCCTTAAACTTATGTCACAGTTTCTCTCCAAGCTCCAGATGGTAATTACGCAATTAATAGTGCCTTTGCCCTGCTTAAAGGTATAAATCAAAAAGATTTATTTGTCCCAACTTGCTGGCTTCTGAGACATCGCTTTAAAAAAAAAAGTTCTGGCAAAGCGTAGGCATCCAGTCGTTCACAGAATAGTTGGATGGTGTTCAGAATTATGGAAAGCTGTTGTTGGGTTCTTAAAAGGAAAAAAGGGAGGAGGTAGTAGAGGAAAAAGACAGAAAGAAAGTGAGAAATAAACTGTGAAAGAAAGGATAGTGGGTAGCTCGGTGCCAGTTGCTGAAGCAGTGGAGTTTCTTCACACAGTTTCCTCCATCATTTGGAGCTTGTCAGGCAGTCTGCGAAAAACTGACAATTACACGGGAGGAGAAGCAGCTTCAACAGGAGCAGCCGTGTTGCCTGAGAGCAGCTCTGGGTGTTACTGCCAAACATCTCCCTCTGTATGTGTGTGTTTATGTCTCTGACCTGCATTGCTTAAACAGTACAAGCAAACCAAAGTGGAACAAATAAATGAAACATCTTTCACCTAAAGTGATTATTTTGATTTGTAGCTGAGTGCCCTGGAGTGCTCTGACTGCACTTACATTTCTCTGAAAATATTTCCAATGTGTTTGTTTCAATGGAAAGATGTATAGAGAGAGATTGCTTGGGCATAACTGGATTCAGAGAGAGAAGAGAAGGAGGCAGCTAATCTATATATTATTTGCTTTTTTTTTCCCTGAGCATCTCGATG
>JAMQGT020007415.1:0-42314 GCA_024447675.2 Pterophyllum scalare | reverse complement strand
AAGAAGAGGACCAAGAATAGAGCCTTGGGGCACCCCACATGTAAGGGGCGCTGCACAAGATTCAGCACCTCCAATATGGACACAAAAGCTTCTCTCTGAAAGGTAGGACCTGAATCAATCTAAAACGACACCCTTAATGCCCACCAAGTTTTCCAGACGAGGCAGGAGGATGTGATGGTCCACTGTGTCAAAGGCTGCTGTTAGATCCAACAGGACCAAAGCAACACAGTGACCAGAGTCAGTGGATAAAAGAATGTCATTAAAAACCCGCAACAGTGCTGACTCAGTACTGTGACGGGATTTAAAACCAGACTGGAACACCTCCAGGGTGTCGTGGTTATTTAAAAATGAGCTCAACTGGCAGTAGACAACTTTCTCTAAAATTTTAGAAAGAAAAGGGAGTTTGGAGATTGGCCTAAAATTGCAAAGTTTAGAGGGGTCTAAACCAAGTTTTTTAATAAGTGGGGACACCACTGCCTTCTTAAAGCTGGCAGGCACTATGCCATTCGCTAAGCTCCCATTTATGATATTAAGTATATATGGTGCCAAGGTGGAAAGAAACTCTTTAAAAGGACGAGGTGAAATGGGGTCATTTGGAGAACCAGCAGGCTTCATATGACCAATGATATGACTTAGAGATGGCAAACTGACAGGCTCAAACTGGTCAAAAACAGCCGGGCATGTCACAGATATAGAGGGGTCATCAGAGGGAGAACTAATGACGGCCCTGATGCTAGCAACCTTATTAATAAAAAAGCTCATGAAATTCTCACACAATTCAGTGGAGCTCTCCAGGCAATCCGATTGTGGTGCATTTAGAGCAGAGTTTACAATTTTAAAAAGAACACGGGGATTGTGACAGTTAGAAAAAATAATGTCAGAAAAGTGCTTTGATTTAGCGGCTTTCACAGTTTTCTGATAAAAACACCAGCTGTCACGTAACAACTGGAAGGACACCTGTAACCTGTTCTTCCACTTTCGCTCAGCTCTCCTGCAATCGCACCTGGCAGCGCAGGTAGCGTCATTCATCCAAGGCTCCGATCGAGGTTTGAAGAATCTAGTTTTCAGCAGAGCCACGGTATCTAAGACTGTCTGGCAGGTTGAGTTGAAGCGAGAGGTAAATTCCTCGACATCTGAATTAAAGTTGAGAGGGCTGCGGAGAACTGAGCGGCAGTGGAGGAATTAAAAACATGACAGTGCTGTGTAGCAGTGCGAGAGTTCACCATATGACAAGAGAAAGGCATCTCAAAGACAACAGGCATATGGTCAGAAAAAACAGCATCACAAACCTCCAAGTTAGAAACAGTAAAACCATATGTTAAAACAAGGTCGAGAGTGTGCCCACGTTCTTGTGTTGGACTAGACACAGACTGTACAAAATTAAAAGAGTCAATAAGATGTAGGAAATCACTGGTCAATGGCTTTAAGGGACAGCATACATTAATATTAAAATCACCAACTATTAAAATCCGATCATAGTTTGGCAATATTCCTGCCAAGAAGTCAGCAAAGTCACCAATGAAGTTTTTGTTATACTTGGGTGGTCTGTATACAACAGCACACAACACTGGGGGAGGCAGAGCAAAGCTCAAATGAGTTAATTTCAAAGCTGGAATAAGATGTTGTCAGATTGACCTGTTTACACTTATATTGTTCTTTGTAAACAGTGGCTGTGCCTCCACCGCGTCCTGACATCCTTGGAGAATTAAAATAAGTGCAGTCGGGTGGCAAAAGTTCACAGAAAGCACTAGACTCACCAACAGTCATCCATGTCTCAGTAACACAGAGAAAGTCCAGTCTGTGGGACGTAAAAAAATCCTTCAGGATAAACGTTTTGTTGGCTAGTGATCTAGCATTTACCAGCGCCATCCTGACAGGAGCCGGAGCATTAGCCGACTGTCGGGCCCGAGATAGGGAAAGGAGAGACCTGTTGGTTGCACCTCATCTGAGCCGACGACAGGAACCAGAGAGGAGGCGATCGGATCCATGAAGCGCCACGAAATAAAACAAAGAGACGCCGACCCAGTATATCCAGGGAAAGAGACAGGAGAGCACGCCAAACTGGTCTTAAGTTTTATCAACCTGCCGCTGTGTTTCCCATGATGTCTGCGCCTTCTGCGTGCGGATAAAGCCAGAAAAGAGCGGAGGTAAGCCGGTATACCCAAAGGAAGTGGAAGGTAGAAGGTTCTTTGCCCATCTTGACTGAAACGTTCCCAACATACGCATGACTGACGTATATTTAGGAGTGTTTGTCAATCATAAACAAGTAGAGAGTTGACGTTCAGTATAACAAGCAACCAAAACAGCAGGAAAACAATCACAGTTTGTAGTGACAGAAGGCAGGCCACAGACACTGGCGCCATCTTGCATCAGTCAACAACCAAAAACGGTCCACATCGTCTGCCAAAAAACAATTTTTGGTATTTGCCAAAAAACGATTTCCCGTATTTAAATGGCTGTATTTAAATGACTTGTTGACCTATAATCTGTGAAACATGTCAAACATATCTCTCATGAATGATATCAGGTCATTGTGACTGAGAAACAGCATTTCTATCACAAGGTCACACAGCACTCAGGTTTTGGAAAAGTGACTTATATATTCATTTTTTTAATCAAGGTAAAAACTGTCATTGACATTAAAAATGTCTTTTTAAAGAGAATTCTGGCTCAGAAGGCTGCAGAAATCACAACAAATATAACATCACAGTTCTATAAAGATATTTGACGTGGATTGCACTGGATTGATTATAATGTAGGTACAATAACACAGACTCCTAAAGATTCTTGCAAAACAGGTTATTTCTTTATGTTATGGATGGTAACTATACCATCACTGCATATAAGAAATGGTTTGTGAACACATCAGCCGTGGAGGGAAGTGAAGAATCAATTTCAGGACGGAAAAATCCAATGTCCTAGGCGAAAGTGAACCCAGGGGAACCATGTAAGACTATCTATAGCTTCCTTAACTTCCTAACCCTAACGCCCACGGAGGACAGCAAAGGTCTCAGTCATAAGGTGCCTGCTACTTTGGCATGCCCCCCTGCTACTCCAAAACAATTTGAAAGCCCTGCAGTAGTATGAACATGAATAAGATCACACAAATACAGAGGGGCCAGCCCATTTAAAATCTTAAAAACAATCAATAAAATCTTAAAATTGGAACAGGAAAAAATAGTTTACACCACAGAACTAATCTGCCTATCAAAGTAAAAAGAGTTGTTGATTATCACACCAAGATTTTTAACAGATTTATGGATGCATAACCCTAGGTGTCCAAGAGACACTACAGAGTCCTTCAACTGTTCAGTACAACTACAGTGCCTTGCGAAAGTATTCGGCCCCCTTGAACTTTTCAACCTTTTGCCACATTTCAGACTTCAAACATAAAGATTTAAAATTTTAATTTTTTGTGAAGAATCAACAACATTTGGGACACAATCGTGAAGTGGAATGAAATGTATTGGATGTGTCAAACTTTTTTAACAAATAAAAACTGAAAAGTTTGATAAGTTCAAAAAGTTCAAATCCCAATTTGGATTCGGACACCCTCTCTGTTTTTAAGATTAGCCTTAAAACTTTTCTTTATGAAAAAGCTTATAGTTAGGGCTGGATCAGGTGACCCTGGACCATCCCTTAGTTATGCTGCTATAGGCCTAGGCTGCTGGGGATTTCCATAATGCACTGTTTCTTTTCATTCACCTTTTTTACTCTGTTTATACACTCTGTATTTAATCATTAGTTATTATTAAATTCTGTCTCTCTTCCACTGCATGTCTTGTGTCCTGTTTCCCACCCCTCAGCCCCAACCGGTAGCGGCAGATGACTGCCCCTCCATGAGCCTGGTGCTGCCGGAGGTTTCTTCCTGTTAAAAGGGAGTTTTTGCTTCCCACTTTTGCCAAATGCATGCTCATAGGGGGTCGTTTTGACTGTTTGGTTTTCTCTATATTATTGTACAGGTAGGGTCTTTACTTTACAATATAAAGCACCTTGAGGCAACTGTTTGTTGTGATTTGGCACTATACAAATAAAATTGAATTGAATTGAATACTGCTCTATCAACCAAGCTAGTGCTTTGACCGTCTGGTGTTTTTTTCCAATGCCTACTCAGCTTGGTTGGTATGATGCATGAGAGCAGCTTCTATGTTGTGGAGGGGCAGTTAATTGGCTGGTAGTTAGATGGTGTTGTACAGTTGTGGGGATGAGGACTGTTCTGCCCTGTGTTAACCAGTCTGGATGAGTACCTGCTATTAGCAGCCCACTTGCTGCTGCCAGGCAGTCATTGAGTGCTGTTAGCTTCTACCTCTCCTGTCTTCTCTTTCTTACATATTTCAGCATCTCTCAGTGTCACATGTTTACAAATATACATTTAGCTAGCAGATACATTTTGTAACAAACTGCATAGAAATGGTTTGTCACAAGATGGTGTGACAATGTATAAATTCGTACATTTGTCATATTTATTGAGCTGTTTGAAATGTTGCATATGAAATTATCTGTCACATCAAAACTTTACTTTGTTTATGCTCATTCTTCTTCTCTATCACTATTTAAATGCAGAGCGCATTATGGGGATGAGAAAAAAGGGATGTGTTAGAAGGTGTTATTGTTTTCTTTTTATTGAGTAAGTATCTCCATGCCGTCAGTTGGCAGCACATGAAAAATTAACTTATTTGAGAGTAATATACATTAATCTGCCCGGAGTGTTTGAGCCTGAACTGTTGGTGTTTCAAATTACATATTCTAGAAAACAAAACAAAACAAAACAAAACAAAAGCTTGCAATCTTTTTTCTTGTTTTGACTTCTTCTCTTCCAGCTGTGAAGCAGTGATTTTCTTTCTGAGTGACACCTAACAATTAGGTGACTACTGCAATTTGTGAAATATGTCTCAGGTCTTAGTATAAACAGTTATGCTTTTTTGATGTCATACTTTGTGTGACTAATGCATCAACTATAACTGCTGCTTTACAGTAACAACAAAACAGCTGAGTTGATTCTTGGCCCCAACACTCTTCATCACAGACTGCTATGATTGCCTGATTCATTTCATGTGATTGCTGTAATACACTGTATATTGTAGGAATACGTTAGGCGCTCAAATAAGTAAGACAAAGAAAGCCATGTCAGGTTCAGTGATGTGAAGGAAATTAAGATTTCTCACAGGCAGCTTAAATCTATGTTGACATGACATGCTAACTTCATCTCTGTCTCCAGAGACCCTGTGGTCAAATTCCACTGAGCTTTAATATTCTACTTAATAATCCCAATATGAGAGTAATGCAAAGGGAGACTGCAGATAGGTGGAAAATGATGACAGTGTTGAGTGTATAATTCCAGGTAAAGTGTTGGTAGGTACTGTGGATATTTTTTCTCCTCTCTCTGTGGTTGGAATACTGTTGTCAGTGTATTTGGATGAGGCTCACAGCAGAATGATTTAAGATAGACCTGTCAGCATGGAGACATACTGACTGCATACAAGAATGCAACTATGCTCTGCCAACCACAATACACACACACACAGCTACATGCTGCATAACATTTCAGTGGCTTATGCAAATTTAACACTATCTTAAACTCACACTCAGATGCATGCAACACAGCAGAGTGTCTCAGTAATGATTTCAGCACCCAAGGCAACGCACTATAAAGAGTCCAGATGTCATCCAAAGTCTATTTAAAGCACTAGAATGTTGGGAGTTTTTCCAATAAACATCATCTCGGCTGTTATCAATTAATGACAGTCAAACAGATGATATTGAATGGAGCCAGGTGATGGCAGCATGTACATGCAAAATAAAGACACCCTGAGATTAAATATGTCTCCCTAACCCCATCCTGTCAGTCCATCACTCATGCTGCAGAGCTTAGCAAATGTCATTGGATCAGAAAGGAATGTGGGAAAGTATTCCTTCAAATCACCTTCCAGTTCAAGAGAATAGACAGAAAAAATATGTTGAAATGCCAGGAAGGAGAGGTGCCAAGAGCTGCCAGTTTGTGTTTAGAAAAACATATCTAGGCTTTGGCATTTCATATGTACTTGACAGTCCTTGGTAATGTTTTCTTGGATTAAGTGGAACTGAAATGCGAAATGGGAAGATGAAAACTCCAGGTATTTAAAGCATACTAGCTACAGTATGTTTCAGAGCTGTTTTTCATGTGTTTTAGGATTTTAGGGTATGTATTTTTAATTTATCTAAGTATTTGCACTATACTCCTCCATGAATTGCCACCTTATCGTGGTGGAGGGGATTGTGTGTCCCAGTGATCCCAGGAGCTATGTTGTTCGGGGGCTTGTCCCCCTGGTGGGGTCTCCCATGGCAAATTGGTCCTGGGTGAGGGTCCAGACAAAGAGCGGTTCAGAAGTCCCCTCATGGAAATACCAACAAGGGAACAGTTTACCCTGCCCGGGATAGGGTTACCGGGGCCCCACCCTGGAGCCAGGCCTGGGGAGGGAGCTTGAGGGAGAGCGTCTGGTGGCCGGGCATTAGTCCATGGTGCCCGGCCGGGTGCAGCCCACCCTCCTGTAAGCCCACCACCTGCAGGAGGTGTCGTAGGGGTCTCCCCGGCTTGCTGCCTGCACGTCGGAGTTTTCACCGGTGGATGAGTGGATTGTTTCCCTGTGCCTTCGGGTCGGGGAATGGGTCCTGACTGTTGTTTGCACTTATGTGCCGAATGACAGTACAGAGTACCCATTCTTTTTGGGGTCGCTGGGCGGGATGCTCGAGAGTGCTTCATCTGGTGACTCCATTGTCTTCCTGGGAGACTTCAATGCTCACGTGGGCAATGACAGTGAGACTTGGAGGGGTGTGATTGGGAGGAATGACCTGCCCGATCTGAACCCGAATGGTGTCTTGTTATTGGACTTCTGTGCAAACCACAGTTTGTCCATAATGAACACCATGTTCGAACATAAGGATGTCCATAAGTGCATGTGGCACCAGGACACCCTAGGTTGCAGGTCGATGATACATTTTGTAATCGTATCACCATATCTGCGGCTGTATGTTCTGGAAACTCGGGTGCAGAGAGGAGCTGAGCTGTCAACTGAGTTGGATCAGGTGGTGAGGGAAGATGCTGAAAAGACTTGGCGCACCTAAATGTGTTGTGAGGGTGCACTGGGAATGCCCGGAGGAAGCCCCAGTCCGCGAGATCTTCAACTCCCACCTCTGGCAGAACTTCAACAGCATTCCAAGGGAGACTGAGGACCATGTTCTGCACCTCCATTGTTGAGGCTGCTGCTCAGAGCTGGGGCTGCAAGGTGGTTGATGCCTGTCCTGGCAGTAACCCCCAAACCAGATGGTGGTCACCGGAGGTGAAGGGAGCCATCAACCTGAAGGAGTCTTATCGGGCTTGGTTAGCCTGTGGGACTCCGGAGGCAGCTGACAGGTATCAGCAGGCCAAGCGGAACACAGCTCGGGCAGTGGCTGAAGCAAAAACTCGGGTGTGGGAGGAGTTCAGACTTTCGCATGACATCGAAGCGATTCTGGCAAACCGTCAGACGACGTAAGAGGGGAAAGCGATGCTCCACTTTCACAGTCTATAGTGCCGGTGGGGTGCTGCTAACTTCAACTGAGGCTATAGTCGGACGGTGGAAGGAATACTTCGAAAACCTCCTGAATCCCAGTGACATGCCTTCTGTAGTGGAAGCAGAGTCTGGGGACGAGGGGGGTTGATTTGCCAATCACTGGGAGTGAGGTCACTGAGGTGGTTAAACAACTATTTGGTGGCAGGGCCCCTGGGGTGGATGAAATTCGCCCTGAGTACCTGAAGGCTCTGGATGTCATAGAGCTGTCCTGTTTCACACACTCTGCAACATCGTGTGGAGATCTGGGGCAGTGCCACTGGATTGGCAGACCGGGGTGGTGGGCCCCATCTTTAAGAAGGGAGACCAGAGGGGGTGCTCCAACCTTCGGGGGATCACACTCCCCAATAAGGTCTAAACCAGGGTGCTGGAAAGGAGGGTCTGCCCGTTAGTCGAACCTCGGATCCAAGAGGAACAATGCGGTTTTTGTCCTGGTTGTGGAATGCTGGACCAGCTCTTTATCCTCTCGAGGATATTTGAGTGTGCGTGGGAGTTTGCCCAACGAGTCTACATGTGTTTTGTGGACTTGGAGAAGGTATTCGACTGTGTCCCTCTGGGTATCCTGTGGGAGGTCCTGTGGGAGTATGGGGTGTCTGGTCCCTTGTTGCGGGCCATTCAGTCCCTGTACAACCGTAGTGAGAGCTTGGTCTGTATAGCGAGCCATAAGTCGGACTCATTTTCTGTGGGTGTTGGACTCTGCCAGGGCTGCCCTTTGTCACCCATTCTGTTCATAATTTTTATGGACAGAATTTCTAGGCGTAGTCAGGTAGTGGAAGGCTTCTTCCTTGGTGGCCTCAGAATCTTGTCTCTGCTCTTTGTGGATGATGTAGTCTTGTTGGCTTTATCAGGTGGTGGCCTCCAGCTCGCAGTGGAATGGTTCGTAGCCAAGTGTGAAGCGACTGGCATGAAAATCAGCACCTCTAAATCTGAGGCCATGGTCCTCAGCCGTAAAAGGGTGGAGTGCCCTCTCCGGCTCAGGGATGAGTTCCTGCTCCAGGTGGAGGAGTTCAAGTTTCTCGGGGTCTTGTTCACAAGTGATGGGAGAAGAGAGCAGGAGATCGACAGACAGATCGGGGCTGCGTCTGCAGTGATATGGACACTGCAACGGTCTTTCATGGTGAACAGGGGGCTGAGTGTAAAAGCGAAGTTGTCGATTTACCGGTTGATCTATCGTTCTTACCCTCACCTATGATCACGAGCTTTGGGTAGTGACTGAAAGAATAAGATCGTGAATACAAGCAGCAGAAATGAGTTTCCTTTGAAGGGTGACTGGCCTCTCTCTTAGAGATAGGGTGAAGAATGTGGCCATTCGGGAGGGGTTCAGAGTAGAGCCGCTTCTCCTCCACATCGAGAGGAGCCAGTTGAGGTGGCTCAGGCATCTTACTAGGATGCCTCCTGGGCCCCTCTTGGGTGAGGTGTTCTGGGCATGTCCCACCGGGAGGAGGCCCCGGGGTAGACCCAGGACACGCTGGAGAGATTATATCTCTCGGCTGGCCTGGGAACACCTTGGGGTCCCCCCGGATGAGCTGGTGGAGGTGGTTGGGGAGAGGGAAGCCTGGGCTTCTCTGTTTAGGCTGCTGCCCCAGCGACCCGGCCCTGGATAAGCGGAAGAGAATGGATGGATCGATATTTGCACTATTATGAACTGCTTGTGTAGCAGAGTTAACAACAGACTACAATTCACCACAGTACCCATCATGTCATCATGCAGTCCAAAGACATTATTAACTGGCGATTCTAAATTGGCCAAGGATGAGAGGCAGATAAAGTTCTTAATGTGTAGGATAAACCACCGTATGAATGTATAGTTAAATGTAGTTTGTAGTCTGAAGTTCTTTCAGTGGTCAGTAGGACTAGAAAATGGCCAATACATTTCCATTTCGATTTGAATCTGGTCCAAAACTCTTTTGCTAAAATGTAATCTTTTAAAACTCTTCCTCTTCTTCCGGCTGCTCGCTTTAGGGGTCACCACAGAGGATCATCTGCTTCCATCTCACCCTATCCCTAGCATCCTCCTTTAAAAAAACCAGCCCTCTACATGTCCTCATTCACAACATGAACCATGAACCTCCTGTGTGGCCTTCATCTTTTCCTCCTGCCTTGCAGTTCCATTCAACATCCTTTGTCTAATATATCCACTGTCCCTCCTTTGCATATGTCCAAACCATCTCAGCCTTGCCGCTCTAACTTTGTCTCCAAACCACTGAACCTGAGCTGTCCCTCTGATGTGCTCATTTCCAAGCTTTTCCATACTGGTCACTCCCAATGAAAATCTCAACATTTTCAATTCTGCCACCTCCAACTCAGCCTCCCATCATAGCAGATCTCACTGCCATCTTGTAAATATTCCCTTTCACTCTTACTGCTTGCTTTGAATGATTGACCCCAGATATTTAAACTCATCTACCCTCACTACCTCTACACTTTCATTCCTCTTCTCTCCAGAGCATACCTCCACCTCTCCAGACTCTCTTCTACCTGCTCTTTACTTTCACTACAGATCACAAGGTCATCCGCAAACATCATAGTCCATGGAGACTCCAGTCTGACCTCATCTGTCAGCCTGGCCATCACCAGTGTAAATAAGAAGGGGCTCAGAATTCATCCCCGATGTAATCCCCACCCCAATCTGTTATTCCTACTGCACACTTTACCAGTCTTGCTGTCCTCATACATGTCCTACACCACTTCACATTCTTGTCTGCCATTCCTGACTTTCTGCAGTACCACAGTTCCTCTCTTAGTGCTCTATCGTATCGTTTCTCTGTATCCAAAGACAGTGTAACTCCTTCTGACCTTCTCCATTAACATTCTCAAAGTAAACCTCACATCTGTAGTGCTCTTCCTCAGCATGAAGCCATAATGCTGCTTGCTGACTGTCATCTTCTTCTTAACTTCAACAACTCTTTCTCATATCTCAATTGTATGGTTTATCAATTTTATCCCTCTGTAGTTACTACAGCTTTTTCCTGATGATCTGCACTGGTATACTTCTCCTCCATTGCTCAGGCATCCTTTCATTCTCCATGATTGTGTTAAACAACCTGGTTAAAAAGTCCACTGTCCTGTCCTAGACATCTCCATGCCTCCACAGGACTGCCATCTGGTGCAACCATCTCTCAAGTCTTTGTCTTCTTTATATCTGCCCTCACTTTGTCCTTCCTAATCCTCTGCATTTCCTGATACACTTAGTGGCTTCCACCTGTCCTCCTCTCTCATTTTCTACATTCATCAGTTCTTCAAAGTATTGTGGCTCACTGTGGATAACTTTAATATCTGTGACTCTGTTGCTGCCAAGAACCTATTGCTCCAGGTGGGACAATCCCAGTGCAGAGAGGCAAGAATGGAGGACAGGACAAGACATCCTTCCTGCAGAGTTTTTATGGATGATATCACCGTAATGACAAAGTCATGGTAAGAATTCATTGGTATAGCACCTTAAAGAACAGTAGAAACCTGAAAGTCATCATGGCTTAACTTAAAACATGGCTCAAGGAAATTGATAGCAGCCAGCTGCTTGGGAGGTTTCCTGCTATATGACTTAAGCATTACAGAAGTGAAGGCAGTGGACAGGCTGTGCAGCAAATTTGTGTAAAGATGGCTGGGCGTTCCTCCTCCAAGCTCCACTTACCAATATCAACTGTGGTGGTTTGTCAAGGGCGGCTAGGTTTTTTTTTTTCTTCTGCACATTGTCACAAAGTTTGAGTTTTGCTATACAGTAATGTACTTTCTTGATCTAGCCCTGAGATGACTTACATGATCATGTTTTGATGATGACGATGACAAAATGATTTCGTTGACTACCCTTTTTTTTTATGACAATAATGAGACAATGACGAAATAAACATGGGTCTTTGATGACTAAAACATGATGAGATGTCTGTGTTTTCTTTGACGAGACGAAACTAGACAAAAAGGTTAATGGATGTTCCGTGAGTCATCCAAAATGCATGACATGTCTGCTTATTATGCTTGTAATCTGTCAGTCAAAAGCTAAAACCTGTCAGTAATATTGCTGCATCCCATCTAATTTTGGTCACGCCCACCACCTCCATTACTTTAATCACTGATGGACGTTGCACGTTGGTGGACACAAACCAAGTAAAGATCTATGGACTTATTTTCAATATAACATATTTGAAAGGAAAACTGAATGCATTGTTCAGAGAGAGGGTGGAAACTGTGGAATAAAACTTGGTGGAAAAAACACCACAAATCTTAAGCAGCACCTGAAGGCTCACTGCCCTGATATTTTTGCACTTTAGCAAATTTTGAGAAATAAAGCCCCAATTGCCAAAGTGAGAATGTATTTGTTTACTGCATTTTTGGAGCAATTGATTTCACTGTTACCAGTAATTATCCAAATTAATTTGTAAAGACTAATACTTTATTCTTTTTTCCCCACTAAAGCTGACTAAAATTTGACTAAAACTGGACTAAAACTATTACATTTAGAAATGTCTGAAACTGACTAAAACTAAGAAGCATTTTAATCCAAAAGACTAAGACTAAAACCAAAATGGTTGCCAAAAACGACAATGTACATGATTACCATTACATAGATAAAAGTTAATTTGAATTGGTCTTAATGTTGTGGCTGATCAGCATATATCCAAAATCTGGCTCAAAGAATACAACATCAAAGTCAAAGTTTGTACTTAAAAGCAGAGGTGGGAAGTAACGAAGTGCAAATACTAAATTCTCTTTCACTACTTGTGTCCTACATAGCAGAGTCAAGGTGAGGACATTCATTAGAATTAGAATTTTGAATTGGAATGTTTTTATTCAAATAAGTGCTTGCTCATAGGGGGTTGTACTGATTGTTGGGTCTTTACCTTGAGGCAACTATTCTTGTGATTTGGCACTATGTAAATAAAATAAAATTGAATGGAATTCCCAGGAATCACTGTTGTACCCCTTTCCTGACCTCCTCTGTAAATATTGACAATGATTTAAGCCAAAACTTTCAAATTTGGATTAATCACTCCATAAGATCTGTTGACACTCATTTTCAATCCAATTCTTGCGTAGTCTGGCATACTTCAGCCTTTTCCCCCAATTTCCCTTCCTTAAGAATGGCTTCTTGACAGGGACACTTCCATTGAGCATTTCTGTGCTGGTTTCCAGCCAAATTTCTGAAGCCTGTCCTTCACTGTGGGCCACCTGTGTTGTTTATGATCATTTGTTCAACTTCTTCTGCAGTGGGTGTCCACATTAGCTTCTGTATCTGTTCCAGCAGTTATTCCAGATGTTTGAGTATGACAGGCAGCATGGTGGCGTGGTGGTTAGCAGTGGTCTGGGTTTGAACCCACCTTGGCATTTCAGTGTGGAGTTTGTGTGGGTTTTCTCTGGGTTCTCTGGTTTCCTCCCACAGTTAGTTAGAAGTTTCATTTTTAATATTTAAGCTTTTGACAAATAAAATAAAATAAAAAATGTTAACTGTCAAAAATCAATGTGCGAGACTTACAAAAGTAAACCAGTTTCTTAAAACTGGCCCATTTAGCATGTGGCTAAAATAAAAAATATCCCAGCCCTACCCCTAGTCCAGATGCCCATAACCTGGTGGTCTTTGGAAACCTAGTACAAGAAAGACTGAGATAGATCTTCAGTGAAAACAGTGATTAGTGTGTTAAATCTAGTTGATGAATCTTTATCAGTTATGACATGTTCAGTTTTCATATTCAGCTAGTTTTAAAGCATGTGAAAATTTGTAAAATGGTTGCAGATTTAAAGATATTTTTGTGATAAAATAATTCAGATAATGTAAACCCTGGTGTCTGAATTCTTTTTATCTGGAAGTAAAGTGTTGCTGTTGTGTTGACAGCATGAGGAGTTGTATACTGAGTGTTAGCAGATTGTACAGGTGCTGGACATAAGATTAGAATATCATGAAAAAGTTCATTTATTTTAGTAATTCCATTCAAAAAGTGAAACTTGTATATTATAGTCATTCATTACACACAGACTGATATATTTCCAATGTTTATTTCTTTTAATTTTGATGATTATAACTGACAACTAATGAAAACCCTAAATTCAGTATCTCAGAAAATTAGAATATTGTGAAAAGGTTCAGTATTGAAGACACCTGGTGCCACACTCTAATCAGCTAATTAACTCCAAACACCTACAAAGGCCTTTAAATGGTCTCTCAGTCTAGTTCTGTAGGCTACACAATCATGGGGAAGATTGCCGACTTGACAGTTGTCCAAAAGATGACCTTTGACACTTTGCACAAGGAGGGCAAGACACAAAAAGTCATTGCTAAGGAGGCTGGCTGTTCACAGAGCTCTGTGTCCACGCACATTAATAGAGAGGCGAAGGGAAGGAAAATATGTGGTAGAAAAAAGTGTCCAAGCAATAGGAAAAACCGCACCCTGGAGAGGATTGTGAAACAAAAGCCATTCAAAAATGTGGGGGAGATTCACAGAGAGTGAACTGCAGGTGGAGTCAGTGCTTCAAGAACCACCACGCACAGATGTATGCAGACATGGGTTTCAGCTGTCGCAGTCCTCGTGTCAAGACACTCTTGAACAAGAGACGGCGTCAGAAGCGTCTCGCCTGGGCTAAAGACAAAAAGGACTGGACTGCTGCTGAGTGCTCCAAAGTTATGTTCTCTGATCAAAGTCAATGTTGCATTTCCTTTGGAGATCAAGGTCCCAGAGTCTGGAGGAAGAGAGGAGAGGCACAGAATCCATGTTGCTTGAGGTCCAGTGTAAAGTTTCCACAGTGAGTGATGGTTTGGGGTGCCATGTCATCTGCTGGTGTTGGTCCACTGTGTTTTCTGAGGTTCAAGGTCAACACAGGCATCTACCAGGAAGTTTTAGAGCACTTCATGCTTCCTGCTGCTGACCAACTTTATGGAGATGCAGATTTCATTTTCCAACAGGACTTGGCACCTGCACACAGTGCCAAAGCTCCCAGTACCTGCTTCAAGGACCATGGTATCCCTGTTCTTAATTGGCCAGCAAAGTCGCCTGACCTTAACCCCACAGAAAATCTATGGGCTACTGTGAAGAGGAAGATGCCATACGCCAGAGCCAACAGTTCAGAAGAGCTGAAGTGTTATGAGAGCCCAGAGTAACCTGCCACAGACTGATGGACTCCATGCCACGCCGCATTGCTGCAGTAATCCAGGCAAAAGGAGCCCCAATTAAGTATTGAGTGCTGTACATGCTCATACTTTTCATGTTCATACTTTTCAGTTGGCCAACATTTCTAAACATCCTTTTTTTGTATTGGTCTTAATCTATTTTTCTGAGATACTGAATTTGGGGTTTTCATTAGTTGTCAGTTAAAATCATCAAAATTATAAGAAACATTTGAAATATATTAGTCTGTGTGTAAGGAAAGAATAAATTATACAAGTTTCACTTTTTGAATGGAATTACTGAAATAAATCAACTTTTTCATAATATTATAATTTTATGACCAGCACCTGTAAGGAAAGATTTATCCTTAAAAATGTTCTGAATGAGAAATGCCTGAACAATGAAAGACTGAACCTGGAATGAAAGCCACATAACCAATAAGAATTTATTGTCACAAGCACAATTTGTTACACAAAAATAATGGGTCACATTTACACAATTTATACAGATCTAGAACTCAATGTACAATTAACCAACTAACTAAATGTCAATAGTTAAATATGCACTCACATTGCACACAATATCATTAAAAGCTACACAAAAAAATGTACTGTGTGAAAGTAACACAAGTCGACATAAAAATCACATTATTTACAAAAAAACATCAATTTGAGATCTTTAGCAAAAGGATGTCTGAAGGTTCTCCCATCTGTCTGTCAGAGACATTATACAATCTAGCATGTAAAAGCTCCCCCACTACAAAGTTTTAATCAGTCTCTTAATTTTTGAAAACATTATAAAGTAATAAAGTCAATTAGTGAGAGCTGAAGAACACCAAATACACTAGTATATACTGCACTTTGCTTGGACGGTATGGCGGTTTTTCCCTTTTAAAGCAGGCTGGTGTGATTAGCAGTTAGCTTTATGAAGTGCACTTCAAGCCTTAGCAACTTTCTGCAATGAGATTTTTGTAAAAAATTTCACTTCATGTATACAGAGAATCCTTCTATAGGCGCATCAAGTATTTTTTTTTCTTCTAGAGTTCAGGACATCACAATATATAGGTTATACAATAAGGTTGATGGAGAAAGTGATGGCAGCATAAAGTGGAGGTGTGCATCTCGTCTCCTGCTGCTGTTTGGCAGAGTCAGTAATGATGTGCAGGAGACTGCTTCAGACAGATGAAGGTGGACATCGTCAACCCTTACATTAATCCCACCGTGGGTCTGTTGGTTAAGTCTTTTAAATGCACATCATAGTGCTATCAAGTGATGCTCGGTACAATCACTCTAGGAATTTACCAGGGATGATGAGTGGTCAGTTACTGATTTGTTATGTTTTTCCTGCCCTGCCAGGCAAGGAACATAATCTGTGGATTGATACCAGCACGTAAAAGCAGAACTCTGTGTGCTATGTTTCCTCCCAGTCATGATAGGTGAGCAACATGACTAAACAGAAAGCAGGCTTCTGTTCACAGACTGTATATAAAAATCAGACATCGATTTGGGGTCTGGAAAATGAAGCCAAAGCAGAATTGCTTTAAACCAGCATTCTTTTTATTGACTGCACTGGTTTCAGAAAGAAATCCAGTTGTATAAAAGTCTATGGGAAAATGATCTCTGGCTCTCTTGCCCTGGGATGCCAGTTTGAAAACACCAAACTGGTGATGCCAAAAATGCTCAGCTTAAGGGTTCACAACAGGACTCCACTAACCAATGGGTGCTGTCATGGTAGCTACATCCATTTTTTATACAGTCTAGGATTCTGCCTTTTGTTTACCACTCAAAGCATTTTCTCTGTCACATGAAGTCCTGACACATGGGCGCTATAACAGAATTAAGAATAGGAGAGCAAATGTACAGCCCAGTTAAAAGTTACTGCCACACTGGTGTATAAACTGCGTGACCATGACAGACTGTATAAAGGATGAACACAGGCACCAGGTCTCAAAAGTAAAGGCAATGCTGAAGTGCCTAAAACGTTCATTAATTTTAATAGCCAACAGGGGGCTACACCTCTAGTTACAAAAAGAAGTATGACTGAAAAGTCTATGGGAAAATTCCCTTGATCTGTGACTTCATAATAAACACTTTCCCTGTTAGTTTCTTGCCTCAGTTATTAATATAAAGTTATATTAAATACAACATGATGTTCATTTTGTAATTTACGGTCCTCACAAACCAGAAAGGAAGAAAAATGCTCACTGGGTAACAGCTTGTGACTGACAAGTCTGTAGTCAATGAGCATGGAGAGTATCTCGGTTTCAGAGTCAGATTCATGTTTTGCTTGTCACATATGGTTTCAAAATCCCAAGATAGCAAGAGTGACAATGCTCAGCTCAAAGATTTATTATAGGACTTCACTAACCAATGGGTGACTTCACAGTCCATCTTTTATAGAGTCTACCATATGGACACAGTAGCAAACATGGATGCAGTTCAGATGGTGCTGCTAATGTGCATTTGGCACAGACAAATTCTGTTCATCAGTGTAGACGCTGGTACACAAAAAGTGAAATATAATGTCATGCAGATGTCAATTTTCTGGGTAAAATTTTAAATATTTTTTTATATAAAGTCTGTAAGAGAGTAAGTATAAAATGTCTATTGTTACTGACAAGTATTTCAGACAGATATAGCTATAACAGGCTGAGTTTTAGAGACCCAAATGTCAGAGACTGTATGATTTTATGAGAACCAAGAAAGGCTGACTAATATTCTTTAAATCTGACAGCAAGGCGCCTCTTTGCAGCAATGAGGTACATGTATGTTCACTGAAACATCCTGCAGGCCATAGAGCCTAAACAATAGTGCACTGTGTGTTTGCATGTGTGCAAATGACTATGTCCACCCAGACATTCACTGTGACTCACATGGTTGTGTTGACGATCCAGCAATACAGAAAAATGAGACAGGACTTGAGAAATAAATGCATACATCAGTCCAGTTCTGAGCAGGAGCATGATGAAGTGAAGCAGCTATTACTCAGAGAAGGGTGGGAACATGCCGAGGTCAGCAAAATCCTCAATGTTATAGTTGGCTGTTCCCTGGGTGGGATCTCCAGCCATGGGCAACATGTCCTGCAGAGACACACAGGGAAGGAATGTCAGAGGTCAGAGGCATGCAGAGGACACACCGCTCTTATCAGACATATCACATACAGTGGGGAAAATAAGAATTTGATACACTGTCGATTTTGCAAGTTTTCCCACCTACAAAGAGAGGTCTGTAATTTTTATTGTAGGTACACTTCAACTGTGACAGAATCTAAAAGAAAATCCAGAAAAATCATTGTATGATTTTAAAATAATTAATTTGCATTTTATTGCATGAAATAAGTATTTAATACAATGGAAAAACAGAACTTAATATTTGGTACAGAAACCTTTGTTTGCAGTTACAGAGGTCAGACATTTCCTGTAGCTCTTAACCAAGTTTGCACACACTGCAGCAGGGATTTCGGCCCATTCCTCCATACAGATCATCTCCAGATCTTTCAGGTTTTGGGGCTGTCACTGAGCAACATTGAGTTTAAGCTCCATCCAAAGATTTACTATTGGGTTCAGGTCTGGAGACTGGCTAGGCCACTCCAGGACCTTGAAATGCTTCTTACGGAGCCACTCCTTAATTTCCCTGGCTGTGTGCTTCAGGTCATTGTCATGCTGGAAGACCCAGCCATAACCCATCTTCAGTGCTCTTACTGAGGGAAGGAGGCCGTTGGTCAAAATGTCTACGTGACCCCATCCACCCTCCCTTCAATACAGTGCCATCGTCCTGTCCCCTTTGCAGAAAAGCACCCCCAAAGTATGATGTTTCCACCCCTATGCTTCATGGTTGGGATGGTGTTCTTGGGGTTGGACTCATCCTTCTTCTTCCGCCAAACACGGCGAGTGGAGTTGATACCAAAAAGCTCTATTTTGGTCTCATCTGATCACATGACCTTGTCCCATGCCTCCTCTGGATCATCCAGGTGGTCATTGGCGAACTTCAAACGGGCCTGGACATTTGCTGGTGTGAGCAGGGGGACCTTGCATGCCCTGCAGGATTTACATCCATGACAGCATAGTGTGTTACTAACGGTCATCTTTGAGACTGTGGTCCCAACTTTCTTCAGGTCATTGAAGAAACCGACCTTTCTCAGAATCATCCTTAACCCATGAGGTGAGATCTTGCATGGAGCATAGCGAAAAACATTTAAGGATGAGTGAGGAAAAAAAATCATCTCATACTTTGTTTATATATACACATACACAGCATAAGTTTACAAAAACGTCTGCGATAGTGCAGGAAACATGGCATATACCATGGGAGCACTAGGGTGCGGAGGGGCAGGAATGGAAGGGTGCCAGCGGAGGCAAGGGGTGGGGTCGGGCTACTGTAGGGCTGACTCAAACTCCCCTCCTCGGCTAACAGTTCTGATAAGAGGTGGAAAAATGTTCATCAGCAGCTAGGTCAAGGGAGATCAGTTCAACACAGATCAGAAGAAGACGGGACAGCAGGGGGATAGAGCATCTGTTTACAAAACATCCAGGAGAAAACTGAGATAGGCGGCAGTCCAAGGGCCCCAGGGAGCCAAATTTCTGATTCTACAACTTGTTTTGGTACAGGCTGTACTGATTAATTTGTTGACAGCCTTTAGTCTTTCTGGTACCTCTAAGTGGTGAAAAAAAATCCAATCCAATCATTCGAATCCTCGTTCAATCCTTCACTGTGCAGAAACAGATACCTCTCCAAGATCTGATCCCTCCAATCAGCTCCAGGTATACTGAGTCTGAGTTTGAGTCTGTACCTTTCTGCATAACCTGTCATGATGTAATGGTTTCAACTTTAACCCTTGTAAGACAGGGATAAAAAAAAAGTGCTTCTCTCAACTTGGACCAGATCAGAAAAAGTAGGTACTCTCAGAGGATTGAAAAAGGTAACACATGGAAAAAAATTTATTAACACTGCCACAAGTTGAAGAACAAGGATTTAGTAATGACTGAATTTCTCACTGTAAAAAAAATGCAATATCAATTTGTAAACCTTCTGAAAGAAAACTGGTCCCAAAAAAATGAAATAATAATAATTAAAAAAAAAAATTGTCAAGAATCAGGTCAATGTCAAATATCTCTCTACATAAAAGGTTCAGAGGTCTCTCTACATAAAAGGTTCAGAGGTCTCTCTACCCGGGTTGTTTGATTTCCTTTTGGTTTCCTTAGGTTTTGTCTTGTCTGTAATATTGCGATAGGCATCCCCTTCCTCAGACGAACAGCACAACAGGTCGCCGATGTCACACCCTCCACGCGTGCAACCCCGTGTCCCGCCTCTCCACTCGCCGATTCTTCCTCTGGCTCGCCATCTTCAGAATCCACCAAAAAATGGGTGGTGGGAAAAAAACCAACCTGCATAAAGCAGTAACTGATGTATCCTCTCTTAAAAGAAAACCAATATATATTTTTTTTAATCTATATTCTTAAATCTGTCAATCATGAACTGTACAGTATGTTTCTCCATTCATAAACCAATGAATATGAGTTATTCAACTTCAATGTAGCTGCACATTAAAAGTTTGCTTTTTACAGTCAATACACCACAATGTGTATGGATTTGTGTCATCTTACTCATCACATAGTGCACATAGTGTGATAAAATAACTACATCAAATGCACATTATGCATCATTTGAATTTACCTCGCGTAATTAACCAAACTACACACAGTGTGTAGCTGCTCAAAGCATAACCTTCATAGCGGTATCACATGTCCTAATGACACAGCGATAGCTAGACTCACGAGAAAATCCAACAGAACAAAAATTGGACAACCACTCAACTTAACATAATACAATAAATCTGGCTCCGATTGGGTTTTTTTTTAGTTCTCTTCCCATCACAGAAACCTTTTGACACATACAAAAGAAATATATACATATATACAGGAACAATATAGTCCACCGTGTGTGGAGGGGAGTTGTTCTTGCAGCCTAACTGCAAGAAAAAAAAAGTAAAAGCGGAAGAAGAAAAAAACGGAACACCTGTGGGTTGTATCCCTGCTGGCAGAAATAAGAACTGCATGGGGTTTTCAATATTTAAACACTTCCGAACAGGAAAAATCTGGAGGTTTCCTTAGGGCAACTAATGGGCGTTACATCAAGCAGCCTTAACATGGCCCAACAGCTGCCCAGACTTCTTGAATTTTAACGACAAGCCAGGTAGCTCCAGGTCCAATTAGGAGAAATCCTAGTGGCAGTAAGCCGAATGTGTATGTCCTCCATCAACAGTACAGCCAGGCACGTCATATTTCACCCACACAGGAATCCATAACGTAGCCAGCCGGGAATGTCAATTGGATTGGATTGAATTTCTAGTTTGGTAGCTTTCAGAAGAGAGGCTCTGAAGCAGCAAAGCAGGATAAAAAACTAACGGCTGGGAAGAGAAGAAAAGTGCGTCCATCTCCGCTTTCTTTTTTTTTAAGCATCTCGTGTCTTGAAGATTTTGCAACTAGAATTGCTATATGAATGCACTGTTGTGCCAGACATGTTTACTCTTTAAAGATGAACTCTATAGATTCTCTATAGGGTCCTCTTGTTAGGCTCGAGCAGCTAAGCGCTGCAAAGGCCTATTGTTATTGTATTATTAGGCCCGAGCAGCTAAGCGCTGCGAAGGCCTATTGTTATTGTACTGTTTCTTATTATTATTCTGAATAAATCGCCTTTTTGGAGGCCTAAACATATCTGAAAACTCACGAAACTTGGCAGCTGCATTTGGACACTGTGAAAATTACGTATTTTAAGGTTGTCAAAAACATCACAAAGGCGCCCCCCGACAACTTTCAAAATACCCTCCGCATTGACCTTACTTTATTGTAGAAGTCTGAAATTTGGTACACTTGGACAACTCCCCAAGACTTACACAAAACTCTCTGGCACCCATGCTCTACACCAAACAGGAAGTTGTCCATCTTGGATTGAAAGTCCAATTTTGACCCCGTTTTGGCCATTTCCACCCTTGCATTTGAACGAACTTGTCCTAGGGATTTTGAGCAATCGGTCTCAAACTTGCTCAGTTTGCTCTTGAGGCATGGGGGACTCAAAGTTATCAAAACGGTGAGTTTTCGAGCATGCTGAAGGGGCGCGTCCAGACCTCAAAGTTTGACATCTCGCCATGAAACACGAAACTCTTATATCTCCTACACCAAAACTCACTGAGACACCAAACCTTCTGGGATTCGTCCACATTTGGTCCCCTACGATACACCATTGTCAAATCCTGACATCACTTAAGCCACGCCCCCTGGGAACAGGAAGTGTTATGTTTTACGTTAAACTGTCCGTATCTGACCCCTGTGACCTCATTAACGTGACAGTGGTTGGTCCAACGCTGAGCATTTTCGCTGGACTGTGTGGGCGTGGTGGCCTGGCGAAGTCAGACGTCACACTATTACCATACATTTGGCTCTAAATTCCACAGATTAAAGCCCAGCTGCACCAAACTCCCTGTGATCGATCCTTATCCAACAGGAATCTACCGCAAGATATTGTGGGTGTGGCCTAATTATTCTACAGCACCCCCTAGAAATCTTTAAAACATCAGCCCCAAGCCCTACTTTGACTGACATATATGTCATTCGGTACACCTGTGTAATGTGTACCTACAAAAAAGTCTCTTGGACCCATGGTCCAAACCCAACAGAAAGTCAGCCATTGTGGATCAAAGGCACCATTTTGTCTGTTTTACACACGGTCTATCTGCGCGAACTCGTCTTACAGCATTTGACATACACACTTCAGAATCGCTCAGCATAGTCTTGAGGCATTGAAGATCAAAAGTTATCAAAAGCTTTTTTCTGCGTCACAGTGTGTGGGCGTGGCCAACACTCAAAATCTGATCATTCGCCATAAAATATCAGGGTGGAATAACTTCTACAAACAAAGTCATAGCTTCATGAAACTTTTTGTGTCATAACAGACCAGCACTAATCACGTTCACATGGTCTGTTTGTGACATCACTTTAGCCACGCCCCCTTCCAACAGCAACTGACCTGCTTTACTGATGGATATCTTACTTTTTTCCTCTTTCAATCTAAAACATTTAAACTCAGGTCTGACTACAGAACATCATGCTGAGTCCTTCTCTCAACACTGGCTGTTGGCTGTTGCATGTAGACATGGTGGAATGGCCAATCCCTTGCCGTTTGCATACGGTTGTCTCTAAATCACATATGCTTCATTCGATTTGCACCAAACTGGATATGAATGACCTTTGTTAACCTCTAAAGAGCTCAATAGGATCAGATTGAAATTTCACTCCAATGCTCCACCTACATCATTCCAACAGCTATATTTCCCTCATACATCATCTGATCGGCACCGTATTTTTTTGTGCATCATCAGAGAGCACTGCTTGAGACATAGATGTGGTGCAATAATGACATCACTGGATCTGAATGACCTTTGTTAAGCGGCCATTGTGGACGGTGGCGGGATGATGCGAGAGGGTCAACAACGGCGACATTGTGGCGGTGCTGTGGCTCCCACAGCCACAAGCGCAAGGCCGAGCGGCGCTGAGGTGCGAAGGCAGCCCAACGCTGCTTGCAGCTTTATTTAATGTTTGTCCTTTTATTTAATTTAATTTATTTGTGTAATTTTCGCCATACATATACATGTGTCCTTGTTATGAGAAAATAGGAAAAGAGGATAGCGAGAACAGAGTACAAGCAAATAAACCACAATGTTTCATCAACCGCTGCACTTGTAAAAGAAGATAAAAGAACATACAGAAAAGTAAACACTTGGAAAAATAAACTTATAAGGAAAAAACAAAACAGAAACAAAGCATGGCTTCACAAACCAACAATCCTGCTATGCCATGCCTGCATGAGTAAGTGTGAGTGTCTGTGTCCATGTCATGAAATGTACTTACTAATGAGGGTGGAAAGCCACAGCTCCGCCCACCAGAAGCCCAAGACAGATAGAGAAAGATCCAGGACACCTGGACTGACCGCAATCCATCAAGAGCACTGAAGACCCAGGGGCAAGGACCCCAGAGAACCCAAGGCAATGGGAGGCCAGCCCCCTGCGCAGGCCAGTGGCAGGACCCCAGGCGCCCTAGAGCTGCCCGACACCCTGCAGCCCCCCCCCCCCAACACACACACACACACACACACACCACAACCCCCAGGGGAGCAGACCACCACCCACGCCAGAACATCCGGCCCTGCTCCAGAACCCCAAGCCACCCACAACCCAGTGCGGCGGAGGGGCAGGGGGCACAGGAGTGACCAGCGAGGAGCAGCAGGGAGGCAAGGCACAACAAGGTCCAGACCCAGGTCCAGTCATACACATGCACACACACACACACACACACACGCACGCTCCCACTTTGCAATTGGTAGGGAAACTGAATCATTGGTTTTTAATAATAATTTATATAATTTTGACAACAATTTAGGGGTACAGAGGTTTAAAAATTCTGTTACCAATGTACAGTAGGTATTTCTAAGATTCAACTGATAGAGATTAAATCTTCCCTGTAGAATGGACTTCAGGAAATTTACTGGTGGCTATTCCCTCCTGCTCTCTGATGGAGACGGTCATTCTCTCTCTCTCCTGCCTGCCTTGCCCTCCCCCATCTTTCCTGCTTGCCGCTTGCTGTAAGTGTGTCTCTTAAACATTAACTGAATAAGATTAAGAAGCAACATGGATCTGACAAACTGGGCCCTTAACAACGTTAATCTTATTTTCTCCACTATGAGATTGGGGAAAGGGGAGCCCACGTGTCTGAGTGGAACAGACCCCATTGGATATGTCTTTGATTCCTGGAGCACGGGGAGACCTGTATGTCTCTCAGCTCTGGTGGTTGAGGACGTGAAAGACGTTTACATATTCGGCTTTTTGGTAACGGGAACTCTTCTGTCTGGGCTTGGAGGATACCTGATTTACTGGGAAATTAAGAAAATCTGGGCATCAGTTCGACATCTGCTGAGATGCACAACCAGATAGCTGGGCTGTGCAGAGTCCTACAGACTCAGACTCAGAGCCTGTTGGACCTGAGCCGCAAGCTGGATGTGCAGTCCAGCTGAGAACATGCTCGCAGGCGAAAGGGATCAGATCTGGAGATAAAGTTCGGTTCTGCACAGCGAGGACGGTAACAGAACAATTTGGATTACTGGATTTACTGAATGGGTTCCCCAGCCAAACTGAAGGCTGTTGAAAAAATAACAAGCAACCTGTTCCAAAACAAGATCTGCATTATCAGGAATTCGGCTCCCTAGCCGGCCTTGAGGCTCGTAATCATATCTCTCCGGGACACTGTGTGACAGACGCCCTTCCCCACAGCCCTCTCTGTGATTTGTGTGAGCTGGATCTATCAGCAATAGATAACTATCAGTGAACTGTTTTGGCTAGGAGCTGGGATCTGGCTCCATAATGCCCTGACCCTCTTGTCTTTGTCTGCATCCCCCCCCGCCCTCCCTACCCAATCATATTGCTATCCCGGCTTTAAATGTTCGAATATGCTTTACTAAAGGTGTTTTTTTGGACCCTGGTACGGTGCTCAATTTTTTTAACCTAACCACCCTACTGTGTTCCTGTTCCTTTCTTCCTGGGATTGATTGTGCTGGCTGCGCCCCTAGTGGCAGCTGCTGCAGACACCCATATCCTCTATGTTAGCCTTGTTTGTCCTCCTCTTGGATGACTGTTCTGAACAAATTCCATTGTATGTATGATGATTAATTTCATTGTATGTATAATGACAATAAAGTTCTTGAAATGTATTAAAGTTTACGTCTTGAATAATATGTTCTAAATTGCTTATACCTTTATTATGCCACAACAGAAAATTCAGTATTGTCTTTTCCTGACAAATACCTGGATTGTTACAGATGGGTGTTAGTTTACAGGGGATAAGTGAAGACTTGGTTATTTTAAAAAATTCCTACCAGGCTGTCAGAGAGGTGTTTATACTAACATTTTTAAAGCAGTTATGACTCTTAATACTGGGGCTAATGAAAGGTAGAGCCAAGATTTTTACTTTCCCACAAAGTGCTTGTGCTAGATCCAGCCATGGGCTGTCTAATGAGTTTGATTTGATCCACCTTGAAATGTACCGCAGTCTACTGCTTAAGAAATAGTAATAAAAATTTGGTAGTTCTAGACCGCCATTGTGTTTTGGTTTGTGTAAAGTTTTTAAACTTATTCATGATGGTTTATTTTTCCATAAAAATTTTGAGATGTTTGAGTCTAGTGACTTAAAGTAGCAACAGGAGGTTTAACAGAGATCAGTGAGAACAGATAATTAATTTTTGGTAAAACAATCATTTTAATGGTGGCAACTCTCCCCGTAAGTGTTTTTAATAGGGGAATATGATTTAACTGTACCAAGTCTGAGAGCCTTACAGAAAAATGTATCCGTAAATATCTAGTATTACCCGATTTTAATGGAGTCCTGGAGGTGTTCTGAAAATTACAATTCAGAGGCAAAACTGTTGATTTACTCTAGCTGATAGAGTAATCTGATATAGATAAGAACTTATCTATAAATGTGATCATCTTCGGAAGAGTAGCTTGTGAATTCCCAAGGAAAAGTCATTCATCATCAGCATAAAGGCTTATCTTATGGTCCATATTTTCAGTTTGAATCCTTTAATATTTGCATTTTGTTGGAAATAGGTGAATCCAGAGCCATAACCTGTTTATGATTTAGTTTTGATAGATTTATATTGTTTAAAAATTCCTCAATAGCAGTATCAGATCGATTAATCTGTGATGAATTTAAAGCTTTGTAAAAGTCTTTAAAGGATTTATTTATTTGTTGTGGGTTGTGAGTAATGTTCCCAGTCGAGTCTTTAATAGAGTAAATAGCTGTTTTTTCTTTATTTAGTTTCAACTGGTTAGCAAGGAATTTTCCAGATTTATTTCCATGTTTAAAGTTTTCTAAACACAGCTTCTGCAACAGAAATTGTGTCTTCTTATCAGTAATTTCATTTAATTCCAGTTTTAGCTTCCTCAGGTTGTTGATTATATGTTCTTGTGTTGAAGCAGCATAGGCTTTCTAGAGATTTAATTTTTTTGCTGTTTGTTTTTAGTGTTTTTTTTTTTTATGTGAGCAGTAAAACATTATTTTGCCCCGCCTTACTGCCTTTCCTGCTTCCCAAAGAACACATAGTGATATTCCTGGCAGATCATTATTTTCTAAATATGTTGCCCACTCCTTTTTGAAATAATTAATGAAATCTTGTTCTTTCAATAAGGATGTATTCAATCTCCAGTTCCTAATTGTGGCGTGACTCTTTTTTGTGTCAGAGACATAGACATGATCACTGATAGTGACAGGTTGAATCTGTGCATCTGTGATATCCATTATAATGGAGCTGCTAACTAAAAAGTAGTCAGAGTGAGAGTGATGTACTGGTGAAAAATGTGTAATCCCTTAGAGTGGGATGACGTAAACGCCAAGTATCACAAAGACCAAAATCCTTCATTTATTGTTTAAGAATGCCTGCAGACTGCAAGTTCCTTTGAATCACTGCTGTACTGAGCCTGTTAATATCTGGATTAAACACCAGGTTGAAGTCTCCTTTAGCCTCTTTTCCCTCAAACCAGCCTTGTGTACATTCCATGAGACAAACCTCAGTGTCATATATAAATATGTAAAGTGTTGTGTGCTCACTAAAGGTGTGTACGTTGTATGTTGGTGTGTGTACACTTTGTTGACGTGCTTGTGTGAGAGTATGTGTGTGTGTGTGTGTGTGTGTATGTTCTTATTGTTGGGGTGTGTATGTGCTGTATGTTGGTCTGTGTGCGTCTGTGCTGTATGTTAGCATGATAAACTGCCGCATTGAAAGTGAAATAAATATTGCTGAGTGTGGAGAGAGAAAAGATGTGAAAAAAGTGATCTAAGTGAAATAAAATGGTGTGAACACCAAAAATAACATTTTTAAAACTACAACAAGAAGAGGGGAAAGAAAGAAAAAAACAAAACAACAACAACAGAAGGTCACGGCACTATGCCGATTATACCGGCTTTAATGATCCTATTTAGATGAACAAGTATACATTTCGAATGCACGTAGAAAAAAGACAAAAAAGAAAAGAAGAATCAGAAAAAGAGTTAGAGTGGACACAGATCACCTGTCAGTAGAGCCATGGCGTGGTATTCTGGTCATGGTAAAGCTGTCCATTACATAAAGTTTATCAACTGCGATGATAGCCCGGGAGCCTCCTTGGATGAACTTTTTCCGCAGCAGGAACAGGACCTTGCATCACTCCAAGATCTCCTTTGGAAACTTACGCTGAAGTCCATCTCTCTCAGCTAATGGCCTCGGCTCTTCAGCAGCTCTTTTTGTTTGTAATGTTCGAATTTGGCCACGATTGGTCTGGGTGTGCGTCCGATGGGTTGCTTTCCTCCCAGGCGGTAGACTCTGTGGAAGGTGATGGTCTTCACGGTGTCTTTCGAGAGTTTCAGGTGGGTTTGAATGAAGGAGTTCATTGTTATTTCTGGGTCTTCTTCTGCCTTTTCCGGGAGGCCTGAAAATATGAGGTTATTCCTCATGTTTCGGGCCTGGAGCTCAATAATGGTTTCTTTAATTAATTAATTTTTTTGTAATTTTCTTTGGTGAGCCGGGTCATTTCCGCAGCGAGTGTTTCCACCTGCTGCTGGCTGGACTCTATGGACTCCTGCAAGGCCTGTAACTGTTTGTGGAGGATTTCAACTAGTGCCAGGCAGGCATCGACACTAGACAGCTTGCCATTTATGGACTCCAGAATGTCCACCACAGTGCTGGTTTGTGGAGAAGCCTCTTCTGGGGAGTCTTCAGGGCAACTTCTTTTCGTGGACGGAGCTCCTACGCTGGTGGAGGGAGTTGGTGTTGGCTTGCCCATGACGATTTGCTCAAAACACTCGTCAATATACACCTGTAAGATGTCCAGATTCTTTTTGCCGTGCCTCATAGTGTTTAAGTTAGAGAAAGAAAAAATGCCTAGAAATTCTTAATTACCTATGACACCGTCTAACTATAAATTGGCGGAGAAAACTAATCAGTAAAGTTTTTGCAGTCAATGACGGGCCACCATGTTGTAACTGCCGAGATTCTTGTGCATTCTCATGTCACAGTATAGCCATAGTTTCTTCCATTTTCTAAGTGCATCAACATTTGTTGCCTTCTCACCAAGCCGCTTGCCTATTGTCCTGTAGCCCATCCTAGCCTTGTGCAGGTCTGCAATTTTGTCCCTGGTGTCCTTTGACGGCTCTTCGGTCTTGGGCATGGTAGAGAGGTTGGAGTGTGATTGAATGTGTGGACAGGTGTCTTTAATACAGGTAACGAGTTCAAACAGGTGCAATTACTACAGGTAATTAGTGCAGAATAAGAGAGTTTCTTAAAGAAAAACTAACAGGTCTGTGTGGGCCAGAATTCTTGTTGGTTGGTAGGTGATCAAATAATTTAATTTAAAAATCATACTTTCGTTTTAGATTCTGTCTGTCACAGTTGAAGTGTACCTATGATAAAAAATGCAGACCTTTCCATTCTTTGTAGGTGGGAAATCTTGCAAAATCAGCAGTGTATCAAATACTTATTTTCCCCACTGTATCTGTGTAGACTGGTCAGCAGCTGTAAGGAGCCCTGACCAATTAAACAGAGTCCAGTAGCAGGTCTGTGTCAGTATTACCTGGAAAACTTCTGTCTGGCTGGGGTTGGGGTGTGTGTGCTGTTCCCCAGTCTGCTGGGAGTGATGCTGGTTCTGCCACTGGGACCAGACCTCACTGGGACGACCCTGGAACTGGGCTCCACTTTGACTGCTTTCCCCTGACACATCTGCAGACACATTCATTTATTCATGAAAATAATTCTGCATCAAAAGACTTATCAGTAAAGTCTTTAAGGACTCTTTAAAATCTTAAGTGGTGCAGCCCCTGACTTATTACAATATTTAATAAAAAGACTAAAATCCAAGAAGTTCTTTGATAGCATTTGATCTGGATTTGAGAATACCCTACCACAGTGGTTTGTTGATGGCTAACATTACCGTTACCCTTACCTGCATTTGAGAGAGAAGCGTGTTGCATCCCCCATAGAAGTAAAACTGAATTCAATATCTGATGTCAACTCTGTGAGAAAGTTGATGGACCAAATAATCAATTAAAAATTCCAGAAGGATTTTAAACTCTGTTCAAAAATGTTTATTATTAAACTTTATTTATACTAAACTGATACGGGGATGCTGCATTAAGGTAATGTATTTTAATGTATTCTGTATGTACCCTCAAGTGGTGGGGCTGTTACGAGACATGTTAAGGGATCATTCACAATTATCAACATTTTCCAAAGCGTACAAACCATATGCCGGGCTTAGTGGGTTAACACCCAACGTACGCTTTTCAAATAACTAGAAAATCTCGGTTAGAACTGTGTAATTCAAGCACTGCCACCTGACTGCCAATGCCCGAGGCATCCACTCTCAACTGCACTACTGCGTGGTTTGCAGGCCTCACTGAATTCTCTAAAATAGGCCATCATAGATTCACAGAAAGACTCTACTGACGATATAGACCCTTTTACAGCCTACGTCATCAAAGGATGCGCGCGCATTTTGGCAACGGAAGTGAACTGCTACTCATTTCAAATCAATAAGGACAAGGAGACTGCGCAGCATTTAAACGTGATATAAAAGCGATTTTTCTACTCTACCAAAAGTGAACTGAAGTTGTAGCGAATTCCACTGGATCATGGCTGTTTGAGAGAAAACGGAGGCGTCTGTGGTTGCAAGCCATATATTGATAAAAATTGGACTGAGGACATGATCAGGACTGAGGACACGATCAGAAATGCTTGCGTTTGAAGCGCCCATTTTATATCAGGTAAAGTTATTTATCTACTCTGGTTATACCGGGATGTCAGGTATCTAAAGTAAACAGCATTAGCTGGTAGGCTATTTGGCTTTTAAACTGTAGTGAGGCTGGCTATTTACAGGTGAGGCATCGCTGGACTCAAGAGTACCCTGATTTTTAAATTAATATTTAATCGCACTATAGATTACAATATGCAGTTCCAGTCTAAACTATGAGCAGACTCACATATAAATGGTTGAGTGTCTAGACCTTTGAATGGAACAGTATATATATTTTCATTGCAAATCAATAATATCTGCAGCCGGAAAGCTCTTAGTAAGCTAGAAAAGCAGTTTGACAAAGTACTCAAAGTACTGACATGCAGGTACAGTCCGCTGTGAGGACGTAGCTCTCTGACTTGTTTACAATGGCCCGAGCCTCATACACAGTGGTCCCGTTTCCTTGTCTTTGACTTGGAAGAATTTCTGCCTTTAAGCCACAAAATTCAGAGTCTGTATCATGACATTTGGCATATGGTACATGCCCACAAACAACATAATTGTAAGCATCCAGTGACTTGTATGCGCAGCAACTTCTCTCCGGTGTATAAACTGGGTTTCTCCACCAAATACATATATATCCGCCCAGGAATACTGGGCCACTTGCTTAAGTACCACAGGAATCGGGAAGTCAGTATCCGGTGGTCAAAATTAATTTTTTCAGGTAGTTTTCATTGATAATCCCTTCTCGTAGATTGAAACCCTACTGAACTCCCCTGTATTTCCGTTTCCAAAAAGCATCGCTACCTACATCATCATTGTTTACAAACTGTAAAAGGGTATATTAGGCAGGAACAAGTTGTGAATGCCGCACAGCAGGTGTGGAAAGCAGGTAAAGCCACCGGAATCAAAAATGGAAACCGTATGCAGTAAACCACAGAAAACAATAATGGAATTTATTCAGATGGTATGCACATTAATTCTACATGTTCCTGGTGTGTTTTCATCTATGCTGGTCTGTATATTTGTGCGTAATCTGGTGATTGGTGGCCGGCACTGTTGCCAACTTTTGTGTAAGAAAACTCACTGTTGACTGTCTCAAAAGTCGCTAGACTCTCAAAAGGACAGAAGAAGTTTAGAAGTCGCTAAAGGACAAATCAAGGTTCGGGTGGCATGGGGTGTCCCCCTCAGTGCCAAAGTGAGGTCCATGCAATGCCATAGCATATGTAGGGATGCAGTACGAGTGCCAAATGTACACAAAATCACTTTTTGGCAAACAGTCATTTTTTGGCACAAGACTGGCTATTCAGATGACAAATTGCTCTACTGCCACTGTGTACAATGTGGTGGCTTGTACATTTTGCGTACATGCAATACAGTACACATTCAAATTAAAATTCAAATAGTTTATTGCATCCTATAAATTCTAACACAGAGGTCCCCAACCTCTGGACCGGTACCGGTCCATGGGTCATTTGGTATCGAGCCACACTAAAAGTATAAATAACTTTATATCAGTTTTAGTTATTACCTGAGTCTGAACAATTCTGAACAACAACGATTCTCTCCGTTACATCCGTCTATGACTCCCTCTTGACGTGCCTCAAGACACTTGTCTTGGTCAAGTGATATGTCACCGCTAAAATTAAACCCACAAGCTTCACTGGTTCCTATGGCTATCTAATAAAATAGGTTGGTTGACCTACAACCAACCTTTAAGTATTTGAGTGCTCAAGAAGAGTAGAAAAATGCTATATAATAACTAGTCCATTTACTAGTTATATTTTGCAACACTGGAGACAGCAGTGAGGCGGACCCAGTCAAGTCAAGCTGACATTCTCTGGCGCTCGACACCGTGGCTCTGCAACCACACTCAATGCGAAATCAAAGGTTGTATTGGTGTGTGCCGAACCCCGCCAACCCACAAGCTAGCAAAAGTGAGTTGCAGAGAAATAAGCTGAGGGGTCACCTAGCATCTTTTCCACCGACGGGGTTCCGGTGCCAGTATTTGAACCTTTCAGCTGTTTTTCCACTAAGAATGCACTTGGTTCTCAGCTGAAAAAACATGTTCAACTCGGGCCCCACAAGCTAGCTGGTCTCGAACCAAGAATGCGTGACGAAAGCAGCAGAAGGGCGTGATTCTGCCGTCTCAACGTAAAGTTTTTTGCAATTTTCACGGCTGTGACTTAGGTTGGGCCTTAAGGCTGAACTTGCTTCTTTGTATCAGTTCATATCACAGATAAAAGGACGCAAAGTGCATACTTGTCATCTTGCTCTTAATCGCTGTCTGTGTTTACCTCTGTGCTGCACACAGATGCTGCAGTAGTTTTGTTTGGACCGCAAAATGTGTCTGCAGCACAAAAAAGGAAAGGGTATTCTCCCACATTCATGCTCTTCGGCTTCCGTGTCCAGATGAGGACCCGCCCACACTCTTACGTAAAGGATCAGTTCACAAAGCGCGGTGGAAACGCAGGCTCGTTCTTAAGAGTTTCGCCAGTTCATTGAAACCGACACCAACACTGGCATGAGCACTGGCACCTTGGCAGTGGAAAAGTAGTAACTGATTCAGCGTTATGGAGAGCTGTATTTTTCATGTGCTTTATACAGTAAAAATCACTTAAGTCGAAGTCGCACAAATCAGATTTTTGCTCTTGTCGGATGGCTTCTGCAGGTTCTGATTTTTCTTAACATTAATTCCAATAAAATCATCACCTAAATAAGTTGGATTTTCACCTACTTCGGACCCACTTCGGTTACTTCGGTCCCATTGTAATACATTTCTAATCGAATGTGTTTGCATAAGCCAGATGGGTTTAGTGCTCCTCAGCTCCCGTCTGCATCGGCTCGTTCATGCACAATGACACACGCTAACAACGCCTGGAGATCGCTTTACAGTCTATATCAGTTAATTTCACCAGAGACAATCATGGCAAGTGCAGGAGGCAAGCGTAAGCAAAAAACTCGCACTTATGAGCAAAAATATGAGATTATAAAATTTGTGGAAGCAAATCCAGAGATAAAGCAGAGGCAATTACAGTGAAATTTGATATTAGACCCCAAACTGTCTGATATTTAAAAGAATCAGATTTTGTCTGACTTACACTTAAGATGGATTTTTACAAGCAGGATGACATTCCATGGGCCATTTGAATTCGACAGAGGTGATTTCTACTGTGTTTGTGGATCTTACTTTGAAGGCATGTTTAAACATTACCATGGTGACCAGACAGCATTGTGGGCAGAGAGGATGTTATTCATGCTGTGGCGCGATGTTACCAGGACGCTGCTGATAGAGTTGCATACGAATACAGAGTGGGTTCACATTTATTGTTATACTTAGAAAATATCACACTTTTGATTATGGTCCAATCTTTTATTTTATTGTAATTATCTGCCAAACCTTAAAGGTCGTTCCGTAGAAATATAGTCTAAAACTAAACTGGTCCATGGCTCAAAAAAAACTTTGGGGACCTAACATATAGGTATATGTGTTTATTAGTGCAATAATACACGTGTCAAACTCAAGGAACTAGAAACTAGAAACAATGAACATCAATCAGAAATTAACCAATCCTGGGGATTAAGGAGGTGGTCCATCATCCTCCGTGAAATGCCATCTTATCATGGTGGAGGGGTTTGTGTGTCCCAGTGATCCCAGGAGCTATGTTGTCACCGCTTGTCACCAAGCCAAGACTCACCAAGGGAACTGTTTACCCCGCCCAGGATAGGGTTACTGGGGCCCCACCATGGAGCCAAGTCTGGGGAGGGAGCTCGAGGGAGAGCGTCTGGTGGCCAAACATTAGTCCATGGTGCCTGGCCGGGCGCAGCCTGAAGAGACAACATGGACCTTGTGGGCCCACCACCTGCAGGAAGCATTGTAGGGGTTGGATGCCGTGTGTGTCGCAGGGTGGCCAAGGGCAAAGGCCCTGGCAGGCCAATCCCCGGATATCAGACTGGCTACTTGGACGCGGAATGTCTCCTCTCTGGTGGAGAAGGAGCCTGAGCTAGAGCGTGAGGTTGAGAGATACCGGCTAGATATAGTCAGGCTCACCTCAACACATGGCCTGGGCTCTGGAGCCAGTCTCCTGGAGAGGGGTGGACTCTGTTCCAGTCTGGAGTTCTCCTCGGTGAGAAGCGGTGAGCTGGGGTGGGGTATTCTTTTATTTCCTCAGCTTGCTGCCTGTATGTTGAAGTTTTTACTGATATATGAGAGGGTTGCTTCCCTGTGCCTTTGAGCCTGGGAACGGGTCCTGACTGTTGTTTGCACCCACCTTTGCTGGAGTCACTGGGCAGGGTGCTCGAGGGTGCTCCACCATCCTGCTGGGAGACTTCAGTGCTCACATGGACAATGACAGTGAGACCTGGAGGGACGTGATTGGTAGGAATGGCGTGCCCGGTCTGAACCCGATTGGTGTTTTGTCATTGGACTTCTGTGCAAACCACAGTTTGTCCATAACAAACACCATGTTTGAACATAAGGATGTCCATAAGTGCATGTGGCACCAGGACATCTTAGGCCACAGGTCAATGATCGATTTTGTAATCGACCTCAGCCCCAGTCCACAAGGTCTTCAACTCCCAGCTCTGGCAGAACTTCAACAGTATTCCGAGGGAGGCCGAGGACATTGAGTTTGAATGGACCATCTTCCGCACCTCCATTGTTGAGACTGCTGCTCAGAGCTGCGGCAGCAAGGTGGTTGGTGCCTGTATTGGTTGTAATCCCCGAACCACATGGTGGAAAGGAACCAGTTGAGGTGATTTGGGCATCTGACAAAGATGCCTCCTGGGTGAGGTTTTCCGGGCATGTACTTCCGGGAGGAGGCCCCAGGGCAGACCCAGGACAAGCTGGATAGATTATATCTCTCGCCTGGCCTGGGAATGCTTTGGGGTCCTTCCAGATGAGCTGGTGGAGGTGGCTGGGGAGAGGGAGGTCTGGGCTTCTCTGCTTAGGCTGCTGCCCCTGCGACCCGGCCCTGAATAAGTGGAAGAAAATGGATGGATGGATGGGTAGGTTCATCCATATCCATACCTATGTGCCATACATTTTTGGATAAGACATCTGATCATTCTCTTCAGTCCACCTTCTGCCCAGTATGACTGAAGGTAAAAGGCCCAAATAGAAAATATTTCTACATAGATTCACACAGTAAATCTGTCAAACTCAAGACCCGTGGGCCAGATCCAGCCCACTGCGAGATAATTTCATATGGCTATGATTAACGGCCCACCCGTAAACAGCACTCCCACCACTTATACTACAAATCCCATTATGCACTTTAACAGCTACCGTACACTAACCCATTTTCCAGCATTGCCAATGTCACATTGACTAGTGATCAGCACTTTTTACAGTAACATTTAAGCTAGCCTGATCCCCAAAAATGGCCAAACAAAAAGTAGAAAACAGGGATTTTCCAAACAGGTGAGAGGCAAAGGACCTGATCGCTGACATCAGAGGTAAACTCAGTCCCTGACTGCAGTGTGCGGGGAAAAGAACAGATTGGTGGGACATATGTGGGAGAATATGTAGAGGGAGACCTGCACAGGTGAAGTGACAGTGCATCATTGCATCACACAGCAACAAAAGGCTGCATAGCAAAGTCCTGAAGACAGAATGCGTCATTACCACAGTAGCACAGAGTGAACTTCGTAAGAGGCAAAGGTTTAAATCACCGGCAGTTTCTGTCTTTTCTGGAGGAAATACCTTCTGAACTTGGTGATGTGCCTTATCACACTGTCAAATCTAAAATCTCGTGGAAAATAAAGGAAAAGACTCAGCAGGGCTCCGGGATGAAAGGTGACTGTGTGAGTTGGCTTTTCTCTGCGACATAATGAAGCATCTTTATACAGCCCTGCAGTTTCAGGGACAGGGCTGCATGATTATGGGTGTGATTGCCAAAAAGATTAATTTAAAAAAAATCAGACTAGGTTGTCACAGCTGTGTTCGCAGCTGCACTTTTTGCTGAGAAACTGGACACACTCCACAGTTTATGCAGTGTTTTTCTGACTTTGAAGTGCAGAAATTCACATCATAGGTCTTTCCCCCTGAACTCTTGCAGCACCTGAACTGAAAACGCCTATTCATGAACTGAAATCAGTTGACTTCAGATCATGTACAGGAAGGATGAAAATCACAGAGTACTCTACAAGTTTTGAGAAGCTGAGATATGGCCCTTACTTTTATTTTTATTCCATTAAAGGATAAGAACATGTCAGTAATGCCCAGGCCAGAAACTATTCACAACTACTAGCACCTGAAAAGAAAACAAGCTGTGATATTATATATATATATATATATATATATATATATATATATATATATAAAACTTTTCCAGTTAATGACCTGAATAAAGAGCAATGCTTACCAAAAGCTGTGCTGCGGTTTGTCAGTCCTGAGTAGGCATTGCCGCTGGGAGAGGAAGTAGCTGGGGAGGACAGCGGGCTGTAGGAGGCCGGATCAGTCTGGTAGCTGTGGCCAGAACCAATACCAAAAGGACTGGACTGGGCTTTACTGGACTTTAGAACAAAGACACTGGTTAAAAACAAAGCACACTAGGGCTGTAACTACATTTGGTGCAAGGTTCAGTAATATACAAAAAATACTGAATACCAATCTTATTGAAAAACGGGGGGAAAAAAATTACTTATTTATGCCTAGATAAGAAATCTGCCTTTGAACACACTTTCTAAATTTAGGAAAATTACTTCTAACAAATTATTTGCTATGACTATCTTCTTTCTCGTAATTGCATTAAGCTCAATGAACTTGACCAAAGTACTGCACATTCTAGAACATTTGCGTTGGGGTTAGCTGTAACAACTAATTTCGACAGTAATTTCCAGACTCTGCTTTTTTTTTTTTAGCTTCTTTACAAGTAATGTTAACATGTGCAATAGTGTTTGTTTGGTTTTTTTTGTACGACTTTATCAGTCTCTCACATTGTTGTGGAGGAATTTTGACCCACTCTTCTTTAAGAGTGTGTGTGAGACTGTGTGTGTCTGAGAGCGTGCATGTGTATGTGTCTGTGCGTATGTTGTGGGTGGGAGTAGGGCTGGAGGGTTTTTGGCATTTTGATTACATTACTGTACTTGCATCTTTGATAAGTATTTGTAACTTACTGCGCGTACCTGCCCAGGAATAGCAAATGACAATTAGCTAAATTTGGTACAAGGCATCTTTTTTCTTATTAGATCAGTGTTTTAGTGTGTGGACCCTGACAAATTGAACTACAACTCAAAAAATAGACTAGATTTTTGTTGTCTTAATCTATTTTTTCTGTTAATGTTCTTGTCATAATTTTCCCAACAACCTACAGAGTGACATAGCATCATTTAACTAATGTAATTCAAAAGCAAACATCTGCCATTGCATGGGGCCTTGCAGTGGTTTAAATGATTTTTTTTTACATTCAAAATTCCTCAACTACAACCGATTGAACTCAAGAATATTGTGAAAGAATTGGCTTTTCCAGTATTAGGCAACTTCAGATTTTTATTCAGTTTTACCTTGGCACATGGAAATCCTAGGATGTTAGTTTATAATGATTGTTGGAATTCATTCAACTATTTTTAATTGCCTGTATCATCTGGCTCTACTTACTGTAATGCATTTAGAGGTTACTGAACAGCAAAGAATTCAGTTCAATGGAATGACCTGACAAGTGCAGGAGTGTGTGTGGAAGACAGATGAGCCTGTTAAGAAACATATGCTGAGTGCAAGTCTCTTAGCAAAAATGTGAAACAGACACAGAATTTGGCAACAGGTCCATTTCTTAAAAACCACTGGAGATTAGTGTCTGGGGTACAGGAGCAGCACAGAAAATTACACTGGCAATATGTTTGCGTCTATCTGCGTGTGGTGTCTGTGTTTATTTTTGCAGGGACAGTACAACTAAACATTGTCACACATGGGCAACTGATGCTGTGTACAAGGCTTTTAGCCACAGGCTAGTTTAGAGCCCCCATCCCATCTCCAAGCAAAACATTTAGTACCAGTTAATAATGTAGATAAAAAGTTACATGCAGTTATAAGTTAGTAAAGTTAGTGTGTATGTGTGTAGTGTATGCACCTTCCCAACAATCTCTGTAAGGACCATGTCTATGAATTTTGAATTCAATTCAATTTTATTTTTAGAGCAAAAATCACAATAACTGTCGCCTAGATAAAAACCCAAACAATCAGATGACACCCTATGACCAAGCACTTGGTAAGGAAAAACTCCCTTTTAACAGGAAGAAACCTCTGGCAGAACCAGGTTTAGGGAGGGGCAGTCATCTGCTGCAACCAGCTAGGGGGTGAAGGGGAGGCAGAAGAGAGCAGAGGGACACAGGACAAAAGACACATGGGAGAGAGCCAGAGATAAAGAAAAAAAAATTACTAATGATTAACCCTCTAACACCGGGCGATCGCCACTGAAGTCCTTACTTGCTGTGAACAGCTGGTCATCATCTAGTGTATCACCGCTGAGATGTCAGATCAAATATACTTTGAATTACCGTAATTACGTGACCGTTTGTCCTATCAGAAAAATTCAAATGGTTTCTGAAAGCTGAGAAATTTCACTTCACACCCAACAGTGTGTGTGAAGTTGGGTGTATTACAGTAATTGTTTCCAGAAGTCCGCGAACAGCAGGACATTTGAAACACGTTCTGTTGCCAGCGACAGGTTCTGTATTAAAGGGTTAAATGCAATAGTGGTATATAAACACATGGAGAGTGAAAAAGAGGTGAGTGAAAAAGAAATGCTCATTACACAGGAAACACAGGAAATCCAGAGCAGCCTAGGCCTATTGATTGTAACTAAGGGATGGTTCACCTGATCCAACCCTAACAACAAGCTTTTTCAAAAAGGAAAGTTTTGAGCCTAGTCTTGTGTCTGTCTCCCAAATCCAAACTGGGAGCTGGTTCCACAAAAGAGGGGCCAGAAAGCTTAAGGCTCTGCCTCCCATTCAAATATTAGAAACTCTAGAAACCACAAGTAACCTTGCAGTCTGAGAACAAAGAGCTTGACTGGGACAATATGATACTATGAGGTCTTTTGAAGTGAGCGCATTTTGGTTGGTTTCTTAAAAAAAGACTTAGTTTTAAAACTGAGAATTACGTTTAGTTTAGGGGTTAGGCAGTTAGTTTTGAGAGTTAATATTAGAGTAAGGAGCCAAATAACAACAGTATATGTGTGTGTGTGGGTTTCTGGATGTGTGTTACCTGTCCAGAGAATGGGGGTCGGTTGCCTGACCATGCTACCTGGCCTGGGTTAAGCTGTCTGGAGATCTGAGCTAGATTCTGATTCGTTGAACCTGATGGCTGTATGTCATTCACACCAGGGACATGGATCACAGAAGAACTGCTTACACAAGCACACGCACAAAAGCAAATAATCAAATATGATGCTCAGTTATACCTCACCTTTGGATGAGCACAGTTCAATTAAAGTCAGATGACTAAGGAATAGATGTAACCTACTGTAATGTTACCAGTCCAAGCAACACAATTTTTACACATGTACCTGAAAGTTTTGCCCGAATGTCCCTGCTGAAAGGGAGAACTCTGGGAGTAGAGCTGCTGTCCTCCAGCTGTAGAGGAGGGAACCATCATCTTCTTATCTCCCGCTTCACACAACCACCAAGGACAGGAATATGGCAGGAACAGAGACAATATATGGTTGCACTATGAAATAATAATGGGCTAGGAAAGTATGATGAGCCTACATCCTGAGTTTTTAAATGGTAACACCAAACTTGCATCCATCTGTGCAGCTTACACTTATAAACTGTCTGCATGCCATTGCCTCAGGGCCCTACATTTATTCAGTTAGTGATGCAGAAAAAACAATTAAATTTTGGTGATTTGCTGGCAAGTCTCTTTTCCACTGCTGCCATTGCAGCTGATAGAACACAGATAAGTCCATAGTTATTTTCAAATAGGATATTCAATAAATAATATCACTTTAATTTGGCCAGAAAGTGATTTTCATATCTCCTTCATTATAGAATAGAGTCAGACCCAAATTACTTTGAATGTAACCAGTTTAAAGTTTCAGAGCTCTAAAAATGTATTGTTGAAAATATGCAGCTTTGAGTTTCTATTAAGTGGTAAAAAATTTAATCATGCAAGACTAAACTGTAACAGCAAATAATGGTGCGACTAACACATTTGCAACTGCGTTACAGAATTAGTGTCTCAAGCTGAATGCAAAGAAAGCCTGGCTATGTTAGGCTTATTTTGTATTTGACCCCTCTGGTGACAGAAAGTTAAACCAGCAGCTGTCTGAGTATACTGCATATCTACAGTGTATATCTGTGCATGTGTGTCATACAGCCAGAGATGCCGGTGTACATCTCAGCAAAGCGTGGGTCTCTCTCCTGGGAGAACAGGGCTTCTGTCTTGTCAATGTTTTTCCCGGCCTCATGAACTCCACTGCTGACGCTGGCCACAGGCACCTGAGAGTACATTTTCAAGTTGGGAGAATTAACCAAAATAAAAATTCAGGAAAATACATATCTCATGTGGATGCTGATTGTGCTTGTTCAAGTTTAACCAAAGTAAAACAAAACCAAAAAACAACCCCCCCCCGAGCAACCTACAGATACAAAATGAAGAACAATCTTGTCCTAACACTGCATCTGCCATTTTAAGAAAACAACTGCAGCAACCATCTCATCAGTTTCTCTCATTGCTGTAAATGTGTTGAGGCCCTCAGAACAGTGTCACCTCACAAAAAATGGAAAAAGAAAATACTAAAAAACTGATAAGGGCAGTGGTTCCTAAACTTTTGCCATAATTCCCCACTTTGAGGAAAAGAAAAGCCCTGGTGTAACTTTATTTAGATAAACTCATTCATACTGAATTTTTAGTAACTTTTGCTGTGCAAATACAAGAACTTTGACTTCAAACAACTTTGTTGTTTGTGACAATATAGATACAATAATAACACAAACAGCGGAAATCACTTGCAGACTGGAAGGCTCCCGTCAGCTGTGTGGGAGCAGATGTACGTCCTTCCTGCGATGAGGATCTGTCGTGGGACGGCTAAGACAAATGAGGCGTCTCTGTCTCACTACTGAGTGGTTGCGCTTGGGGGGGAAGCGCTGAACAAAGTGTTCGGGAATATTCATCGTGAAACCAAGAGCAACATCATATTTCATTTTTGGCAATTTTTTTGGCTTATTATTAGCATTTGCCGAATTTTTCTCAGAAGCAACTCTTGTTTTTCTTTTCGTAACTGTAAAATATCTCTCTAGAAGCGAATGAGCGGATTACTAAACGTAACCAAGGTTCCACTGTGAAAATTATTACAATATTAATCATTCATTTCACATGACTTTTCTCCCTGATTGGGATCATAAAATGATACCAAACAAGCAGGTTACCTGGGAGAGATCATAGGCAGTCAGTCCATCTCTTTGCTGAACCTCTAGTTCTGCCTGCTGCTGCTGTAACTGCCTGTAAAACACAGAAAAACACTATTACACTGCAGATGTATATCCTACTTGAATAATTATTTATTAATTATTTTACAGTAATTATAAATGTAATATATTAAATAGATATAGAAAACTGAAAAAGGAGCCTATCCCAGCTGTCATAGGGTGAGAGGCAGAGTACACCTTGTACAGGTCGCCAGCCTGTCACAGGGCCAACACAGAGAGACAGACAACCATGCCTATAGGCAATTTAGAATTACCAATTAAAATCATAATAAATATAAACCACTGAGAATACTGTAACGTTCTGTGATTGGCATTATTATGGTAAGAACTAAGTAGTTGGAGAGGTTTCGAAGATGCCTCTATGGCATCAATTTGAACATCTGTTAGGATTATTCTGTAAACT
>JAMQGT020007414.1:0-11490 GCA_024447675.2 Pterophyllum scalare | reverse complement strand
CTGCATGCTGTCAGTCAGCTTCAGCCTCACGGCACGGCGCTGCCACCCAGCTGGAAACGGCATCGTTCTTCACCAATCTGTTGGAGGAGCTGCTTCTCAGAGGACGTTTTAGTGCCATTCTTTATTCATGGCAGTCTCAGGTTGCTTTACTGCTTTACTGCCATTCATCTGATCACTAACATTGTGGGGTAAATCCAAACCGACACCGTGAAAACTGAAGCAGCAAACTTTGTAAAACCAAAACTACACGCCTGTAAAATGAAGTAATGTACGATGATGCGCAGAGTAACGGCGGTATGCTGAGAAGGATCTGGAATATAATCCTAAAACCTCCGATCTCATCAATGCATCCTCCCTTCCCTGCTGCATCTGTGTGTAAACTGTGACCCAACTCAAAGTCGGCTTTTCCACGGCTCTTATTCACCCTCATACTCCCAAACGTCCTCTCTTTATTAAAGCTGTAACCTGACATTTACTAAGTGAAAATTATAATTAAAAGCTAAACTGGAAGAAAGGTATGGACCCACACAACACATCAGCATACAAAGAGAAAACCATGAAGTTAAAATGTATAAAAATGTATAAAATGTGCCACACTGGAGCAAACAGCAGAGCGCTGTATGGGCTCTCCGTCCTACGCTGAATCACACTGGAGTGTATCAGGTCACCTCACAGGACTGTAGTGGTTTGTGGTGGGAATAAGGAAATCCCATGTTGGTACTGACTTGCAGCGCTGGAACCCGCACACAGTTTGATAAATAGGGTTTGTTGGTCTCCAGCAGAGTGACGAAGGCCAACAGCTGGTGTTTGGTGCTGTCTCTCCTGTCAGGCCCTGCAGGCAGGAAACACAGACGAGGGACGGACACGCAGATTACATCCAATCCAAGTCCAGATTACACATCAGACATCAAGAGAAAACGGGAAGGAAGAAAGAGGTGGTTAGACATTTTCTTTAACTGCTGAGGAGAATGGTGGCTGCTGTTCCTGAAATGCTTTAAGATATGCAGGTTACATTTTGTCTTTGCCACAGAAAACTGGATGTTTGAAAGAGACATCCGTAAAGAAACACTCCTCCCTGCCATCTGATTGAGAATTTAGGCTGTGCTTAAACCTGTGCCCAAATGTTGCTCAGGTTAATCTCCCACTGTCATTTTAAGAAGCACTCTTGTTATCTGAATTTGCACAAATATCAAGGAGCCCAGTATCAATAAACAGAATTAGAAACCTTTGATTTCACAGATTAAATCAGATGGAACCTGCTGCCATTTTTAGCTCACATGCGCTAACACGGAGCACGTTACTGTGACTTCTTTATTTGTTTCAGACAATACCAGCAGAAAAGTTTCAAGAGCCAGACAGTTTGATCGCTTTCCCTGCCAAATATCCACGACTGTTTCAAAGCATCACAGATTAATTAATGTAAACCAGATATCGAGTGATCTTCTACTAAAAGTTATAAAAGGCGACAGAGCCTTGGCTAAACATTAATGACACTAACCCACGGACAGAGCCCCACTTGGTTAGTGTGGTCAGGGAGAACCAAAACAAAGAAACCTAAAACGATGGATTCCAGATGATTCCAGCTTCACTCCCAACAAAACAGATGAAGTTTGAAAACAATGGAAGGACTTTAGTTGGTAAAACACAGAGTGGACTTCAACCCTGGAACTGCGGACCAAGGCCGGCCCATCACCGCTGACACACCTGCCTTTAAAGGGCACATATGCTTTTAAGTCCGTCCTTTTCATATATAAATCATTCACTTGTGGTCTGTATAAAGTAGAGCTGCAGTGCTTCGGTCTGAACTCGTTATTGCAGCTCCACAGACCCCACTTTTCTGAGGTGGTCTTAGAGCAGCTCGTTTTGGTGCGGTCTCTTGATGTTTCACGCCCCGCCCCCTCCAGATCACGGAGCGTTCCACTCCACCCCGTTCGGCCATTTTTGTAGTTTCACAGCAGCGATATGATTATCTAGCGGCAGAGAAACAGGCACTTCGAAGAGACTCTGATGCCGGGGGGCGATGTGAGGAATCGTGTGGGTTAATACAACAACCGAACACTTTGACTTGTCTACTTGCAATTTCGGCATAACTGAACTTGGACTACAAAATCGCTGCGAGAAAAAATGGCGGCTTCACAAAATCTCTAAGCCGGAAGTCCATGACCTTGTTTAGCAGTTCGACAGCAAATACTGTGACGTAAGAGGAAAGAAAACATATCAGAGAACAGAGAAACCTGAACAGACTGAAAATTATGACCCAAAAAGAATATAAAGATATCTACGCAGCACCGGGACAGAAATGCATTTAAATTTCCTGCACTGCTGCACACTGAAGTCTCCTTTAACAGCAAGCGTATCGCCGCTGACACGTGTGATCAAACGCACTCTGAATTACCGTAATTACACGACCGTTTGTCCTGTCGGAAAAATTCAAACAGTTTCTGAAAGCTGAGAAATAACATGGACTCTTTCTTAATGCAGGTCACTCATTCATGCCTTTCTGAATAAAAACAAAAACAGTACTGCTACAAATTTTACCCGTTTCTCTGGTGTCATCCTCAGGCAGCAGTAACACCTCTGGGTCACTGGCAAACACACTGGTTGGGTGGATCACCACGCCCTGCTTGTTCCTTGTGTGAAACACCTACACAACACAAGATCACAAAATTTGTTTAATCAGCATACAAAGAATCACTTTACTGGCCTGAAGCTTTCTCCTAAAATGTATAATCGTACGTCATGAAAGGAGGTTCAGTGCAGAAGGAAGCCCGACCTGGTCAGAGTCTTTGCGGGTGGAGTTATGTTCATCGGGCAGTGCCAGCTGAGGGTAGAGGCCACGGCAAAGCAGAAGCTTGAGCAAAGCCTGCTGGTGTGGGGACAAGTCCTGACTGACAGCCTCCTGCAGCTCTGACACGTTGTGCCGCAACTTAAACTTCACCTCCTGTTGTAAACCGAACAGCACCACAGAGAAAAAACACAAATAATCACCCAGAGCACAACTCTCTCAAATTTAAATACAGACACAAACCTCCACCTCTGTGGAGAATGACTTCATACAAGCATAACACCAATTTCATGGTGACAAAAGCCTGAACTCTCAGAACCTCCCTCCATGCATTGCTTCAAGCTGCAGCCTCTTGGGAAAAAACTGACTTCAGTACCTTCAATACAACACCTGCTGCCATAATTTGAAAGTTGCACTTACTGTTGTGTATGGTGCATGCAAAGAATAATGCATACATGCTATATTTATGAGTTTGTAGTGATCATTTTCTACATTACACTTTTTCTAAGGTACCTGTATGTCCATATTCTTTCCTGATCCCTCCTCGTTCTTCTTCGCTCTTCCCGTTTCTTCTGTGTCTGATCCTGAGGACAAGTCCCCTTCCTGGCCCTCGTCCAGCCTCAGGACTTTACGTTTGCTCCCCTCTTGCTGCTCATGATCTCTCTTCAGCTGATGCAGCTTTCTCCTCTCGGTTAGCTTCTTCCTGCGTTGCTCACAGTAGCCACCAGAGGGAGTGCTGCCCTCTGATTCCACCAGGTCATGGCTCCTCAGCAAGTCCTAATAACCAGATGGACTTCAGTATGAGTGCTCAGTCATTAATATATATATATATATATGTTTTATGAATCTAGGGACTGCTGTCTGAGGAGCCTGCCTTGAACTGTCTGCGTAGGTTCACCATCTCATATAGCCGCTGCTCCTCTAAGCCTCTCCTTCTACACCATTTTCTGGATGCACCACCTCTCTCTCCTTTCACCTGTTGGGCTCAAACAAACCAAACAAAGTTTTGTGTCCAACAAAGACCATCTTATATTCTAACTGCTGCAGTGTCGATTCCCTTTGGCCACGGTCACGTGATGCTTTTCTTACTGACCTCCACCCAGGCATTGAAAGTGTTGAGCAGGGTAAACGGGTCTCCCTGGTTGCTGTGCAGGGGCTGTCGGGCGGTGCCGCAGTCTGGGTTGTGCTGTGAACTACGCAGGAAAGGTGACTGAACACTGAGGGCTGCTGCCACCGTCAGCACCGGCTCCACCAAGTTAAACAAACAACCCAAAACCAGCATCTTCCCTAAATGGACACAAACACACTTAACCTGGATCCAGCTGATGGAGAGCTCCACCGTGATGCTGCCACATCATGTGAAACTTTGTATAATTCCTTTTTGTGAAAAAGTCAAAGCCTGAAATCTGTATTTTAACATGTTTAAAGGTTATTGTTATTTATTGCATTCTATAATAATCTATTCATTCTATAATGCTGTAAGAAATCTTACCTATGACCACATCAACAGGCAATTGTGCCAGCAAACTACCAATAGAGGTCAGTTCTCCATGTCTGTCTAGCGCCCCCTGTTGCTTCAGATAATGAACTGCATTCTGGATACTAGCAGTTGGGGGTGGATCAATGAAAACAAAAGAGAGTGGATCTCCAAGAGACATGCTCTTCATCTGCAAGAACAGAGATGGACAGATAAAGTTAAAAAGTAACCACAAGAGTTCAAAGATCAATTCCTATCCTGCTGTTCACAGAATGTTACTACCTGAAGAACGAGGGAGTCCAGAGCCACTCTGTGGATTTCAGGCACCGGATAAGGTGCGAAAGCATTGTAGTCAGACTCAGAGTAGAGGCGGTAGCAAACACCTGGACCCGTACGACCAGCTCGACCTTTTCTCTGCTCGGAGCTGGCTCGGCTGATCCAGAACTCCTGCAGACGCTGCATCTTGGCTTTAGGGTCAAAGCTCATTTCTTTTACCTTTCCTGCAAAGTTAGGTTAAAAGAAAAAAAAAATCAGTGCTTATTGTTGCTGTTCTGCTTTTAGGCAGTGTATTATTTTGCCATTGTTAACACTATAACATTGAAACAGAGAAAGGGCCCGAAACGTCACTCGCTTGTTTGTCTCCTATTAAATATTATTCAGGAGCTTTGCCGGTGTGCGGACCCTTTTCTCTGTTTCCTTGATATATCTTTGGCCCAGCACCCAGCCTTCAATTATCTTTGGATGTGCGTGTCCTTGCTTTTCTTTTCTAACACTATAACATTCCCTGTATTTAAAAGCTACAATTTCAGCTTCTGCTTCTCTGAAGCCTTTTACATCCTCATTTAACTCAGTTTTGTCAGTTTGAAACAAAGCTACACAAGAACAAATGTACTCCCAGTTCCATACCTGAATCAACAACAAAGCGCACCCCATCTATTGTAACTGATGTCTCTGCAATATTGGTAGAGATGATGCACTTCCTCACCTCTGGAGGAGCAATGTCAAACACCTAAAGAGCAACAGAACAGCAGAGGAATTAGAATTAGCAAACTGAAAATAACAGCTTCAAAGCTGACTGTACCTTATCCTGCTGGGCGATTGAGAGGGTGCTGTGCAGTGTTAAGATTATCCAGCGACGTGTGTGTGTAGCATAAATCTGACAGGCCTCCTGGATGGTGGAGATCTCTGCTACACCGCTAAGAAAGAGCAGCAGGTCACCGCGCTCCTCTGGAGGGTAACGCTGATCGACGCCCTGCAGGATGCGCAGGTATGGTCTAGGATCCAGTTTCTCCGACTTTGAGGACTGCTCCTCAGGAGGAACGGGCTGGTAAATCACCTTAGCACCAGAGCCAGAGAGAAGAGCAGAAATGTCTGCTACTTTGCCACATAATTTCAAAATTTAATGGTTAAAATTTCTAACACCAGCACCTAGATTATCAAAAATATACTAAAACACTTTTATTGTGCACTTTTTTCATAAATATAGAGCAGACAAAAATAATTAACAGTACAACAGCACAATAAAAATGTTTTAGTATATTTTTTGAAAAATCAAAGGCTTTGGCCCAGCATCCTTTCAGTGCTTACCTGAATAGGAAACAGCCTGCCTGGGACCTGCAGCACGGGAGCACCGCTGAAATAATCGGAAAACAGTTTGATGTTGATGGTGGCCGACATGAGGATGAGACGCAGGTCTGGGCGGTCAGCCAGCAGAGAGGCGCAGGACCCCAAGAAGAGAAGTCGCAATGAAGGTGTCTCTCATGGACCTCATCCACAATCACCACCTGGTACCTGAGCCAGCGTCTTGTCCTGCTGGATCTGTCGAAGCAGCAGCCCCTCTGTCGAGGAACAGCAGCTTGGTGGCTGCGGTTCGACTCGTCTCAAAGCGGATCTGGAACCCCACCTGAAACAGAACAAGAAAACTGGTGAGATCTGAACCCCCACCATCCACCCACCCACCACAACACCACCGCCAAAAAAAAAAATGCAGTCATAATAAAGTCATCACTTATTACTAAAATTATAGATTCTTATTGTGAATAAAATCACAGTTTCAGGACAAATATCACAGAAGCTGCAGTTAATATTTGATCTGTTTCTAACATTCGTTTTGGCTGGAAACATTTTATGGGCAATTTTATAAGAAATGTCTTTAATTTCTTTAATCAGATCTCTTTTTCCATGGTATCCCAACCACAGACCTATTCCAGTGTGGAAGAACATCCGGTCATGTTATGATGCTGCAGGTGTATCTGCTGCAGGCAGACAGGTCAGGCTGTGAGCATCGAGCACAAAATCGCTCTCCACCTGTTATGCAGATCTAGATACCCAGATTTATACACTTTCTGTAAATCCTATAACCTTCATTTCACTTCTCATATATCACTGTGTTTGTCTGCTATGTGATAGATTTAACTGAAATTGCTGATCCAAACAACCAGTGACTTATAAAGGAAAACCATGAAAATTATTAGGGGTGCCCAAACTTTTGCATACCACTGTAACTTATACTGCACTCGAAAAATGCAAATGAAGATTTTATTCTACTGGCTGTACCTCTTTCTAGAGGGAAGGTAATATCCTAAAACGGCATTTGTTCTGCTATGACCAAATGCTGATTATATTCGTTTAATTTCCTAATAAACTGAAAAAGATCAATTAGCAAATTTCTAGCTGATTATTTTTATTCATGCAACAGATGGACCAAAATTATACAGTAAGTGTAGGAGTTAAAGTACCCCGCCCTTTCCTAAAGTCTGGTTTAATGTGACTGTGTGTGCAGCAGGTGAAGGACGAAGGGTCAGGGCTGACTTCAACCAATGTAAGAACCCATACTGACAAACCTTTGATCCATACTGATTGAGGCTCTCAAAGCTGACCCTCTTTGCGAGGGATATACAGGCGATGCGCCGAGGCTGGGTGCAGGCGATGTTGTCGAAGCCAGCAGAGAGAAGGTACTGAGGGACTTGGGTGGATTTTCCACAGCCTGTGTCCCCTGCCACCACAACCACTGGATGAAGTCGCACGAGTTCCACTATCCGATCCCGGTACTGGAAGATGGGCAGGTTCTTTTGCTCCCGGCGGAGTTTGGCCAGTTTACCAAAACTCTGTTTCTGGCTGAAGTCCAGGAAATGCAGGAGAGCCAGGCGGCAGTCGGAGACCTCCCGAGGACCTGGCCCCGAAGATCTCTGCCTGCTTCTGTGCTCTGACTTTCCCATGCGCTCCTCAATGTCCTTGGTGCACACCGACACGTTGATACGGTAGCGAGCATCGTACTCTTTAGGAAGGCCGAGATCCACCTTTCCCCTGTCCTTGCCCTTTTCTCCGTCCTCTTTTGTGACACCAGAGCCTGACACGTCCCTCTTAGCTTTAAACCTCTGGAAGCGCTCAAAAAAGCCCAGAACTCCTTGTGTTCAGGGCTGCCAGCCTGGATGTAGTCCCGCTCACGGAAAAACACCTCGTCCACCTGGGCCCGGCACCGCGAGCTGCCCCAGTCCCAGCTCCTCCTGTCTGAATCCATAATAACTGAAAGGAGCGTTAGCGTTTACAGCCACATCAGATAAACTGGAGCAGCTGCCGAGGTCCTTTCAAAACACATTTCAGACGCAAATCGTTTATATTTACGTATCTGACACAAATCCTCAACATTGCTTTAAAATAATAAATACTGTCAAACTGTGCGTTACACCAGGAAGAACAACAGCTGCTGGAACACTGCACACTTTAAATGGCGGACAATAACAGTGGCGCACCACTTCCGGTCCGTGCTTTAAAATTTTCCGGTGAAAACCAGTGCTGGGAGAGAAAGAATATCACGGGGAGCCAAACTCCCCGATGAGGCCTTTTCATGGTGATTTCAGGGTGTACCAAATCTGTCAGCTGGCTGATGACTGTTTAGTTCTTCTGAGGCGATCAGAGACGTATTTTCTTTGTATTTTCAGAGGATTCAGATGAACTGAGGTTATTACCTAAAACAAAAACTTTGACATAAAAAAATTAGATGTTCAGCTGTTTTAAGCCGTCATTTATCCTTGCTACAATAAATTAATATTTCTGATTATTATCCCAACAGTAAGGGGTCCTTAAAGAATTTACTTACATTGTAGACATTTTAGATCCTAAAACTGGCAGCAGTGGTCGTCCTGTAACAACAGCTGTTTTTTTATTATTCAGAAAAAAGTGAGAACACAAACATTTTGTTCATTTACAAACAAAAAGACATAATACAAGTATAACAAATTTCAAGTCCAAAAGGATGCAATAATATATATATATATATATATATATATATATATATATATATATATATATATATATATATATATATATATATATATATATATATATATATATATATATATATACATATATATATACATATATATATATATGTGTGTGTGTGTGTGTGTGTGTGTGCTAAAATATAGGACAATACAAATAATTTTAAAAACATCCAAAATAAAAGGGCTTGGGTTTAGCTTTTAAATCATATTCTTCAGTTAAAGAAGAAAGTTTGAGGGCATTTTTATTGTGGATATTGCTGGATTTTATGGAATTTGGCCTTATGAATAAAGAATTTCCCAAGGATGATAATAGTGTTTATAAGAAAGTCGTTGTTTAGATTGTCCAAAATAAGGCCGTATATTATGTCTCTGTCAGAGAACATATTGAGAGAGGGAATTTTAGGGAATAACCAGTCACAAACATCAGCCCACAACACTTCTACATAAATGCACTGAAAAATAGATGCTCAGTTGTTTCAATAGTATCACATAAAACACAATTTTTGGTTTCAATACCAAATCGTTTTTGAATAAAGTCACTGGATGGATAAATTCCATTTAAGGTTTTAAAGTGAATCTCTTTGGGTTTTGGAGCAATTGGATATTTGAGGTATTTGGTACGCAGTTTATGAGTTGCTTGTGATTGGAAGAGTTGACCTATGGAATTTCTAAATGGAATAGTTGGGTACATAATATTATTCAGTGTGTGTCTGATGATTTTATTAGTTAAGCTAGAATCCTTAAAGGAACAACTTCCAATCAGACATTGTGGTAAATAAGAAACAATATCTGACTGAGCCAAAGCACCTGCAACCAAACATAACATAGCTTTAGGAATAGAATAACTAATAAATTTAAAGGTCTTTAGGTTTGTTTGTAAATTGCATTTACAACAAAAAGCATTATAAGACAAAAGATGGCCATAACTGTCGACTAAATGTAATATCGACCAAACACCTTTGTCCATCCAGTCCTTAGTTGTAATCTGCCCATTTATAACTAAAGTTTTAATAGAGTATCTCTTCTGTTCCTTTTTTCTAAGCCACAAAAGTAGGCAGAACTTTGTCTCCTCCATTTAGCCCTGTACGCCCCGTTAATTTCCCCATTGTGGGACTATTAATTTTTGATTAAGTTAAATTCAATTTTATTTATATAGCACCAAATCACAACAAACAGTCGCCTAAAGGTGCTTTATATCGTGGGTAAAGACCCTACTATAACACAGAGAAAACCCAACAGTCAAAACGACCCCCTATGAGTAAGCACTTGACGACAGTGGGAAGGAAAAACTCCCTTTTAAACAGGAAGAAACAGAATGGGAGGCAGAGCCTTCAGCTTTCAGGCCCCTCTTCTGTGGAACCAGCTCCCAGCTTGGATTCAGGAGACAGACACCCTCTCTATTTTGAAGATTAGGCTTAAAACTTTCCTTTTTGATCAAGCTTATAGTTAGGGCTGGATCAGGTGACCCTGAACCCTCCTTAGTTATGCTACAACAGACCTATGCTCCTGGGGCAGACAAAATATATTTCTTTATCATTCACCTCTTTTTACTCTATTTATACTTCACTCTGCATTTAATCATTAGTTATTATTAATCTCTGTCTCTCTTCCACAGCATGTCTTTTGTCCTGTCTCTCTCCCCTCAGCCCCAACCAGTCGCAGCAGATGACTGCCCCTCCCTGAGCCTGGTTCTGCTGGAGGTTTCTTCCTGTTAAAAGGGAGTTTTTCCTTCCCACTGTCACTAAGTTCTTGCTCATAGGGGGTCGTTTTGACGTCATGTTGCACCACAGACTGTCCAGGAGTTGGCGGATGCTTTGGTCCAGGTCTGGGAGGAGATCCCTCAGGAGACCATCCGCCACCTCATCAGGAGCATACCCAGGTGTTGTAGGGAGGTCATACAGGCACGTGGAGGCCACACACAATACTGAGCCTCATTTTGACTTGGAATTACATCAAAGTTGGATCAGCCTGTGGTGTGTTTTTAACCTTTAATTTTGTGTGTGAATCCAAATCCAGGCCTCCATTGGTTAATAAATTTGATTTCCATTGATGATTTTTGTGTGATTTTGTTGTCAGCACATTCAACTTTGTACAGAACAAAGTATTCAATGAGAATATTTCATTCATTCAGATCTAGGATGTGTTATTTGAGTGTTCCCTTTATTTTTTGGAGCAGTGTATATCATGAAAAAAACCAGAACAACAAAAACCAAAACCAATGGGCAGGGGGCTCCTAATGAGATGATGGACGGTGTCCTGGGGACCTGCCCCAGATCTGGACCATAGCATCACTGAGCTCCTGGACAGGTGCAGCCTGCATAGACTGAAACATAACATCCCAGAGGTGTTCTATTGACTTTAGGTCAGGTGAACGTGGGGACCAGCCACTAGGACGTCAGATGGTGTGAATTAGAAAATCCAGTTCTTGTGTTTTATCTGTTAACCCTAACCCTTTCTAGCTATGCTGAGCTTTATTTTTTTTTAAACCACTTGTTTTCATTTTTAGTTTAGTAGATAAATTGGATGCAGGGTGTGAATGCCTTGAAAGAAAAAAGTAGGTGAAGGCTTGTGCTGAAGGTTAGAAATATTTTATTTAAAAAATATTTGCAATAAAATACACATTTACAAATACTTAAAGACAGTTTAACCGTGCAGACTTAACTAATATTGTGGTAGATAGATGGAAGCGAGGTCACACTAACATCAGTGGGAGAGAAAATTCTAACTGAAACAGAGATTTACCCTTTTGTGCTCAGAGAAAAGCAGTTCTGTTAAATCGAAACAGCATCAGTGGCAGAAAGGGAGGAAACATGTTTGAGAGACGACGCCGATCCACGCGAGGTACGATGGAAGGAGCTCGATGCCATTTTAAATTCAAAACTCTGCAGGGAAAAATACAAAAACTAGAAACTGTGTTGGGAAATTCTTAAGAAAGCATGTACCCG
>JAMQGT020007413.1:0-33980 GCA_024447675.2 Pterophyllum scalare | reverse complement strand
ACTGTCATCTTGCTTTCGTTCAGTTACGTATTGCTAAATAAAACCAGTCTAACAAAGTGAAGTAAGCTAAAACATCTCAAAAAACAACACATTGTGCCACAATCTAAAGAAACCACTGAGAAACAAAGTCGTTGACATCTATCAGTCTGGAAAGGGTTACAAAGACATTTCTAAGGCTTTGGGACTCCAGCAAACCATGGTGAGAGCCATTATTCACAAATGGAGAAAACTTGGAACAGCGATGAACCTTCCCAGGAGTGGTTAGCCTACAAAAATTACTCCAAGAGCTCATCAGGCTGCTTCAACTTGACATTTATTCACTGGTTGGTGGCGTGATATTGGATTGTATCACTTCATGATCCTAGTTTTCTGCAGGTTAATCTGTGTAGCTCGTTTAATTACAAATCTTTACACTTATTTTATAGTGTAATCTTTACATGCATTAGTTGTGAACCCAAACAAGCATTGGGTTTGACTAAAAACAAGAGGGTGGAGTAGGTGGGAAAGGTGCCAGGCTCTAATGAAGCAGGTGGAGACACCAACTCAACTCTTCCTTGACTCAGAGGTTAAAGACACAGACTAGTGGCAGACAAGTATTTACTCTGTGTGTTTTTGTTCATGTCTTTAGGGATTTGCTAGTTTAGCGTGAGTATTAGCTCAACAGATACTCCAACATGTTACTGGACAACTGGCTGAGTTGTCACCAATGCTTAGCGAATTAAGAGTATTAAGAGTTATGTCACACACACACACACACACACACACACACACACACACACACACACACACACACACACACACACACACACACACACACACACTGTTTTGCCTCCTAACTCCTCTGTTGCTGCTCCTCTGAGGCCGCTTCCTCTTCCAAAAGTTTTCACTGGTGAGACTGAAAAGAGTGGAAAATTTTAACCCAGTGTGTTAGACACCAGAGCCACACCTATTCTTCTGACTGATCCACAAATATTGCTTGTAATGGAATTACTGCGCGGACGAGTGCTGCGGTGGGGAAACACAGTTTTGAGCTTTTATCCTGGAATTTCTTATAAGAATTTTGTGGCCAAATTTAAGAGTGTGTTTCTTAAAGGAGCAAGCTCTGATGGGACAGCCCATAGTGTGTTTTCACTGCGTCAAGGTAAGAAGAGTGTGGCTAATTACTTGGAATTCTGGATTCTAGCCAAAGAGGAGGGCTGGGAGGAAAAGGCCCTTCGGGAAGCATTTTTAGATGGACTTTGTGATAAAATGAAGAGCGAATTGGCTGCTAAGGATTTACCTGACTCTCTTGACTCTCTCATTGCCATGTGCATCAGAGTAGATGAACATGTTCTTGGGTTCCCATGGTGCAGTCCACATTATTCAGACATCAACTGGAGTTGGAACAGTATTACAGACTTGAGTGTGTTTTGTCACCAGAACTGTTGAGCTGTTGTCTGCATTGCCACTCAATAAATCCGAATGAGCCTATGAAGTTGCAGAAAGCCCCGCTCTGTCTTCCATTCCTGAAGTTTATCATGACCTCACTGAGGTGTTTCATAAAGATCTTGCCTTGTCTCTCCCAATGCGCCATCCCTATGACTGTGCTATTGATCTTTTGCCCGCCATTCCTCTCCCCACTAGCCATCTCTACAGTCTCGCCCAACAGGAACGTGACACTATGGAAAAATACATCACACAGTCACTACATGCAGGAATCATTTGGCCATCCTCTTCCCATTTCGGTGCTTGTTTTTTCTTTGTTGAGAAAAAAGACAACCCTCGGACCTTGCATAGACTTTTCCGGGTTTAAACTCACTGTCACTGTCATGAATAAATATCCTCTGCCTCTCCTGTCTTCCGCCTTTGAGTTATTACAGGGAACCATAATCTTCAGCAAGCTGGACCTGCACAACACCTACCATCTGGTTCATATTAGAAGGGGAGACAAGTAGAAGATGGTGTTTAACACGTATCTTGGACATTTTGACTATTTAGTCATGCCTTTTAGTCTTACCAATGCTCCAGCAGAATTCCAAGCTCTGGTCAATGATGTCTTGACTTTCTTAACCATTTTGTTTTCGTGTACCTAGACGATATCCTGATTTTCTCCAAATGACTCTTGGAACACAAGCTCCATGTTCGGCAGGTTCTTCAAAGGCTACTGGAAAACAAACTTTTTGTGAAGGGAGAAAAATATGAATTTCATGTTGACTCTGTTTCCCTCCTAGGTTACATCATCCAGAAGGATGAGATTAAAGCAGACCCAGCCAAGGTGCAAGCGGTAGTGGATTGGCCCAGTCCCACCACTTGGAAACACCTCACGCTTTTTGGGGTTTGCCAATTTCTACTGTCACTTCATTCGCAACTTCACCACGGTTTCCTTACCACTCACAAAATTAAAATTACCTAAGGTACCTTTCAAATGGGACAATGTCGCTAGTGTACTTACAGCCCTCAAGGATCTTTTTGCATCAGCATCCATCCTGATCCAATCCAACTCATCTCAACAGTTCATCACTGAAGTGGATGCCTCAGACACTGGAAAAACTCCCTTTTAACAGCAAGAACTCTCCGACAGAACCAGGCTCAGGGAGGGGCAGTCATCTGTCGTGACCGGTTTGGGCTGAGGGGAGAGACATGTTAACAGAACATGTTTTCCGACTACATGGTAAACCCCTGGATGTGGTCTCAGATCGGGGTCCACAGTTCACATCATGGAAGGAGTTCTGTGCCTCTCTGAAACCTCAGATTAGTCTCTCCTCTGGTTTTCACCCTAGACCAATGGCCAGACTGGAGCAGGCCAACCAGGAACTAGGAGCTGCCCTTTAATATGTGGTCTCCTCCAATCCTGCCACCTGGAGCACGCACCTTCTTTGGGTTGAATATGTGCATAACTGACTTCATCTGGAACTGGTTTGTCACCTTTTGAATCCTCTTGTAGAAGAGGAGTCTGGGTACTGAGCTTGTCCACCTGCAGTCCAGACCTTTCACCAACTGAAAACATTTGGTGCATCATGAATGGAAAAATGAGATAAAGAAGACTGCTCACCAGCTAGAATCCACCAGACAAGAACACAGCAGCATTTCTCTCCCAAAAGTCCAGTAACAGCTCTCTTCAGTTCCCTGCCTTTAGTGTTGTGTAAGGTCAGTTCTGGATTGTGACAAATCTCATTTTTCTTCCTCTGGCTGGTCCCTTCAGGGTTCACCACAGTGGGTCATCTGTCTCCTTCTCACCCTATCCCTAGCATCCTCTTCTTTGTCACCAACCCTCTGTGTGTCCTCTCTTTGCTTTTCTATCAACACCCTCAAAGTAAACATTGCATCTGTAGTACTCTTTCTTGAATGCTGCTTACTGATCATCACCTCTCTTCTTAGCCTAGCTTCAACAACTAGTTCACTAGTTTCATGGTATGGCTTATTACTATTAGCCCTCTACAGTTACTACAGCTCTGCACATCACCTTCATTCTTTAAAACTAGCACCAGTACACTTCTTCCCTATTCTTCAATCATCCTGTCACTCTCCAAAATTGTATTAAGCAACCTGGTTAAAACGTCCAACATTGTTTTGAACAATAAACGTCTCCATACCTACACAGATATGTCATTTGGGTCAACCACCTTTCCACTCTTCATAGCTGCCCTCACTTCCTTCTTCCAAAGCTTCCGATTCACAAACTTTCCTCCATTCTCCCTCCCTTCTCTCTCTCATTTTCATTTTGTTCATCAGCTTCTCAAAGTACACCTTCTCTTCACTTGTTACTCTCTATCCTTAATTATCCTAACCTGCTGCATCACCTTTTCTCATTCCTTATGAGCCAGTCTCACATGCAATTGAATATAAGCCTTTTCCTTTGACACCTCTCTGCTGTGTGCCTAGACTCCCTGTACTCCTGTTTACATTCTTCATCTCCCTGACTATCCCTCTTTTTCTCTGACAACCTCTTCCTTCAAATACTTTCCTGGACTTCCTCATGCCACCACCAAGTCTTCTTGTCTTCTTTCCTCTTTCTTGAGAATACACCAAACACCTTCTTGGTAGTTTCTCTCGCCACTTCAGCTGTACTTTTCTAGTGATCTCATTAGTCTTCCTTACCATCCAAAGCCTCTCAATCCTTCCCTGAACTCTCCACAACATTCTCCCTTCAACTTCCACAATTTAATTGTTGCCTCTAACTTCACTTGCTTCCTCTTCTTGATAGCTACAGTCTCCCATGACATCACCTACAGGCACAGTTTCAGACTGCACCTTCTGCATAAGATGTAATCTACCTGTGTTCACCTTCCACCTATATTCCTCCGTCTTCTTGAAGTTTGTGTTTACCATAGCGATTTCCATCATTATTGCAAAATCCATTATTGAATTAAATTAAATTTTATTTATATAGCGCCAAATCACAACAAACACTTGCCGCAAGGTGCTATATATTATTAGGTAAAGACCATATAATAATTACAGAGAAACTCCAACAATCAAAATGACCCCCTGTGAACAAGCACTTGGTGACAGTGGGAAGGAAAAACTCCCTTTTAACAGGAAGAAACCTCCAGCAGAACCAGGCTCAGGGAGGGGCAGGCATCTGCAACAACCAGTTGGGGCTGAGGGGAGGGAGACACAACAAAAGACATGCTGTGAAAGAGAGCCAGAGATTAATAATATGTAATGATTAAGTGCAGAGTGTTGTATAAACAGAGTAAAAAGAGGTGGATGAAAAAGAAATTCTCAGTGCATCACCCCCAGCAGCCTAGGCCTATTGCAGCATGACTAAGCGATGGTTCAGGGTCACCCAGAATCCAGCCCTAACTATGAGCTTGATCAAACAGGTAAGTTTTAAGTTTAATTTAAAAAAATGGACAGGGTCTCTGTCTCACAAATCTAAATTAGGAGCTAGTTCCACATAAGAGGGGCCTGAAAGTTGAAGACTCTGCCTCCCATTCTACTCTTAAGTATCCTAGGAACCACAAGTAAGCCAGCAGTCTGAGAGTGAATTGCTCTGTTGGGGTGATGCGGTACTATGAAGTCTTTAACATGAGATGGGGCCTGATTAGCACCCCCTGGCATTCCCAGGCAGTCTGGCATCCAAGTATTAACCGGGTCCAACCCTGCTTAGCTTCCACGATCAGACAAGATCGGGCGTGTTCTGGGTGGTATGGCCGTAAGCCACTACCATCTGTCCTTCCACATTCCTCTCCTTAACACCTCTGTTCCCTTCACCTACATATCTGGTGAAGTCTGCTCCAATCACCACTCTCTTCCACCTGGGAACACTCTCTACCATGTCATCCACCTTATTCCAGAGTTCTTCTTTCTCTTCTGACATCCAACTTGTGGAGCACATGCACTGATGACATTCAATATCACCCCTTCAATTTCCAGATTCAAACTCATGAGCCTGTCTGACACCCTCTTCACCTCCACAACACTATTCACATACTCTTTCTTCAAGAGTACCCCTAGGCCTTTTCACTTTCTATCTATACCATCACAGAAGAATTTGAATCTACTGATTCTCCTGCTCACAGTTCTCTTCAACCTGTCACAGCCTACTACCTATGGAATGCCTATCCATCATATCAGCCAGTTCTCTCCATTTACCAGTCATAGTGCCTGCATTTAAAGTCCCTACCCTCACCCCAAGTCTTTTTTCTTTCTTTCTCTCTTGCTGTCTCAAAACATGACTTCCCTTTCTCCTCTTCTTTTGTCTTTGGCCAACAGTAGCACTGTTTCTACAGACACCCTGTTGGTCAACAGCCCTAGAGCCAGTTACTCTGTATAGTATGAAAATCTTATTGATGATCCCCATGTTTCATTTGCAAAGATGTTACACCTGATGTCATTCCTGATGCAACCCTCTCCATATATCCAGGCTTGGGTCTGACAATAGGAGGACACACTTGTAAGCTGCCTTGTGACTGGGTTTACAGTAAAAAAAAAAATTCCAATAGCAACTTACAGACATAGACAAAATTTTAGGTTAGCCTTCCATTAAAGAAAGATAAATCCACAGTGGTCACTGAAATAACTTGAAACTGATAAAAGTAACAGTAAATTAAAATTTACTGAAAAATTAACTAAGGAAAATCATTCATTGCTTTTGAATATATATATATATATATATATATATATATATATATATATATATATATATATATATATATACTACTCAAAAAATAAAGGGAACACTCAAATAACACATCCTAGATCTGAATGAATGAAATATTCTCATTGAATACTTTGTTCTGTGCAAAGTTGAATGTGCTGACAATAAAATCACACAAAAATCATCAATGGAAATCAAATTTATTAACCAATGGAGGCCTGGATTTGGAGTCACACACAAAATTAAAGTGGGAAAAACACACTACAGGCTGATCCAACTTGATGTAATGTCCTTAAAACAAGTCAAAATGAGGCTCAGTATTGTGTGTGGCCTCCACATGCCTGTATGACCTCCCTACAATGCCTGGGCATGCTCCTGATGAGGTGGCGGATGGTCTCCTGAGGGATCTCCTCCCAGACCTGGACTAAAGCATCCGCCAACTCCTGGACAGTCTGTGGTGCAACGTGACGTTGGTGGATGGAGCGAGACATGATGTCCCAGATGTGCTCAATCGGATTCAGGTCTGGGGAACGGGCGGGCCAGTCCATAGCTGCAATGCCTTCATCTTGCAGGAACTGCTGACACACTCCAGCCACATGAGGTCTAGCATTGTCCTGCATTAGGAGGAACCCAGGGCCAACCGCACCAGCATATGGTCTCACAAGGGGTCTGAGGATCTCATCTCGGTACCTAATGGCAGTCATGCTACCTCTGGCGAGCACATCGAAGGCTGTGTGGCCCTCCAAAGAAATGCCACCCCACACCATTACTGACCCACTGCCAAACCGGTCATGCTGAAGGATGTTGCAGGCAGCAGTGTTGCTTCCTAAGTGAACAGTTTGATTTCACAGAAGTTTGGTTTACTTGGAGTTATATTGTGTTGTTTAAGTCTTCCCTTTATTTTTTTGAGCAGTGTATATATGAGACCCAAAAAACACAGCTAAAAATGCCCAAGAATGGCTAAGAGCAAAGCATTGGACTATTCTGAGGTGGTTTTCAATTATTTCAGTGACCTTTGTGAGTTTTTCTTTCTTTAACCCTTTAACACCAGGCGATCGTTGCCGGTTCACCTGTTACCTGCTCTTACTTACTGTGAACAGCTGGTTAACACAGAGCATATCACCGCTGAGACATCAGATCAAAAGTACTTTGAATTAACATAATTACATGACTGTTATCTTATGGAAAATATTCAAAGCACTTCTGAAAGCTGGGGAATTGTGCTTCACACTCAGCATAGGGTTATTACGATATTTTTTGCTGGAAGTCCATGAACAGCGGGACATTTGAAGTACATTCTGTCGCTGATGACAGGTTTGGTATTAAGGGGTTAACAGGGGTGCAAGCCGTATTCTGGGCATGGCAGCTCAGGATCACTCTAGTACCAAATTAAAAATTTTAATTTAGGAAGCAATCCCCTTTTTTTTCTCAAATGTTGCAGTGATAACACTGCTAAACATTTTGCCAAATTACTGCCAAAAGAATGGAACCTATCTAAACAGCAAAGCTGCGTTGTGTTGACCATCCTACTCTTGATGGAGTTTTACTGTCACTATTACTGTACTTTGTCCCAGTGTCTTCAACATTTGATGCACCACAATAGCATGAAGCATGCCAAAAGGAGGCATTCCTACATGGTGAAAAAGATAAAACAACCAAATGATTTATTATCTGAATGATCTATATATAACCTCCATATCTTATTAGTAATTGTAATTTTTGAAATATTTATTCACTAATTAACTGAGTATAATTACATTTATTCAGTTGAATATCCTGTCTGTTACATATAGCTAGTTTCACCTAGCGCAATCGTTTATTGCTCAACACTGTCTGCTTATTCCCCAATCACATTTTTATTTTCTGCCTCAAAAGAATCAACCTGATTTGTTATAAAAGGAAGCACATTTCTAAATGTGATTTAGTGCTTGGCAATTATCAAACAGCAGTGAGTGTCAGCTTACTAACTGAACCCCAGGTGATAACATGGTGGTATCTTATGAAATTTGCAGTGAACCTGATAGGTGATGGGCTTGCATCTTCTTTCAAGTTCTCATTGTCTCAAAATTCATAATCTGATGCTTTTTTCAAACTTGCTTTCATGTTTTAGATTGACAAGGAAGCCTAGAACATTCAGTATGAAGCAGCCAGTGATTTTAATAGATCTCCTTGAATGATGTTATTGACTGCGTTTCTGTCAACGTATTTTTCCTACTATATTCTTCATCTCTCTCAGCTCAGGAGTCTTTGCAGCTGAGCATTAACCCAGTGTGGCCATATCACCCCCACCTGCTCCCCCCAGTTCACAGGCCTTAATTAGGGAACAAGGCTGAGAATGCTGTCAGTTAACTTTAATGGGCAATAAGGGGATAATAACTTTAAAGCCAGACCCTCTAGTAGAACGCTGGCTGGAAAAGTCACATGATGGGGAAACACCCTAGCAGTTTAGAAAACAGATGTGTTTAAGGAAGAGTATTTTGTCAGGGTACATTGTAGCCATGAGAATCCTGTGTTTCACGCACAGTTTTTTTACACACTTCTTATTCTTCTGCACTCTCTCTGCCCGGACATGGAGTGCTCCCTCACTGCTGAGTGTCGTGTCATCCTCGTCTCTGGCCCCATACCTACTACAGACTGCATCATAGAGCTCGTATGTTTGCCAAAGTGCAAATTTAGCATGTCAGTAGTCCATCAACATCAATGTAAATATAAGATAATTAGCAGTTGTAAAATTGATGTTGCAACAAAAAAGAATAATAATACAATTTGGGCCATTCTACATTTGCAGGATTTTCTGTCCCACCCATGAATTTTAAAATAATCCAAAAACAAAATTTTAAAATATACATTTGTTGTGTTAATTATACTCAAAGATACACAAAATGTAAACCTAGCTGTTTAAAAAGTAACAAATAACTCTTGAGAATGTTGAAAAATGTAATTTTTCTCATGTTTCAGTCTCTTGATGACCAAATTGTTGCATGTCAAACACAATAGTAAAAATAAGTCATAAATCCACTCTTTTATGTGTTTTGTTACCACATTTATCTTTGAATTGCTAATGTCTTTTTTTTTTTAGTTCTAGTTAGTTTTACTTCTGTTGTCTCATCTCTGATTAGTTTCAGCTGTGTTACCATGGTGTTTCCACTCCTCTCTGATTGCCATTTGTCTCTGTGTGTATTTAAAACCTCAATTGGCTTGTGTTCTTGTTGTTGTCTACACTGTGTATCTGGCTGTGTATCTGGCTCTTGCCTAGTGCTCTAGGTATTGTTGTGTAAGATTCAGGTTTTTTTTATACCCATGGACTCCTACGAGCCTACATAAATGGCTTGCTTTTTGTTTGTACTCAGCCTTTCTTTGTATCCCCATTTGGGTCCTCATTCCATCACATTACACGACAGAGACCCTTTACTGTTATGATGTTATTAATGTATACTACCTATGGAAAGAATACTTTGGAGAGCTGATGAATCTAGGAAATGAGACAGGAGGACAGCAGTCACTCACCCATCCATATCATTTGGGTATGCAAATCACTTCTATTTTTTTCATTTTCCTTTTCATGGATATTTTATTTTGTTATTCTTTATATTATATTCTTTATTCTCTATATTTTTGTTCTGTTTTGTTGTATTTTTTTGTAATATTTTGTAGGATGCCACCTGTGCAACAAGTTCAGTCATGAAATCTCCTCGCAACTAAATATTCCACAGTCAACTGTTAGTGGTATTATACACAAAGTAAGCAACTGGCAACAACATGAAGTCAGCCACAAAGTGGTAGGCCATGTAAAATCACAGAGGGAAGTCAGCAGATGTTGAGGCACATATGCACATACTTCACCAAGTTTCTGCAGAGCCAGTCGCTACAGATCTCCAAATTCCAAACACCTTCAGATTAGCTCAGGAACAGTGTGTAGAGAACTTCATTCTGGAACAGTGAAGATGTGTTCTCTAGAGTGACAAATCACGCTTCTCCGTCTGCCAAGTGTAAAGTTTGAGAATTATGGTGTGGGAAAAGGAATTCGAAGATATTTTGGACAATTTCATGCTTCCAACTTTGTGGGAATAGTTTAACAATGCCCCGTTCCTGTTAGAACATGAAAGTGTACCAGTGCACAAACCAAGGTCCATAAAGACACAGAGGAGTAAATTTGGTGTGGAAGAATGTGAATGGTCTGACCGCAACCTGATAGAACAGTTTTTTGTGATGAATTAGAGCCAGGCCTTCTCGTCCAACATCGCAGTCACAGCTCACAAATGCACTTCTGGAAGAATGGTTAAAAATTCTCATAAACACACTCCTAAACCTTGCAGAAATCCTTGAAGCTGTTATAGCTGCAAAGGGTGGGCTGACGTCATATTAAACACTGGATTAAAAATTGGCATGTCACTCAAGTTCATATATTTGTGAAGGCAGATGAATACTTTTTGCAATAAAGTGTACCTGTGGAGGTATGGAGATGTCTAGGATAGAGGGCAGTGGAATTTTAAACCAGATTGTTTAACACAATTCTGGAGAGTGAGAGGATGCTGAGGAATGGAGAAGAGCTGTACTAGTACCAATTTTCAAGAACAATGGTGATGTGCAGAGCTGTGGCAACTACAGAGGGATAAAGTTGATGAGCTATACCATGAAGCTATGGGAAAGAGTTGTTGATGCTAGGCTGAGAAGAGAGGTACAGATGAAGGGTACTACAGATGCAATGTTTGCTTTAAGAGAAGTGCAGAGAAAGTCAGAAGGAGTTGCACTGTGTCTGTGGGTCTACAGAAAGCATACAATAGGGTGCCAAGAAAGAAACTGTGGTACTGCATGAAAAAGTGAATAAGAGCAGAGAAGTATGTGGGGATTTTGCAGAACATGTACGAGGACAGCGAGACAGAAGTGAGGTGCATGTGGAAGGAGTGACAGATGGGTTCAGGGTGGGGGTAGGATTACATCAGGGATCGGCTCTGAGCCCCTTCTTGTTTCCAGTAGTGATGGACAGATTGACAGATGAGGTCAGGCAGGCATCTCCCTGAACTATGATGTTTGCAGACGACGTTGTGATCTATAAAGAGAGTAGGGAGCAGGTGAAAAAGAGTCTGGAGAAGTGGAGGTATGCAATAGCAATAGTGAAGGTTGATGAGTTTAAATACCCGGGACTAACCATTCAAAACAATAGACAGTGCACAGAAGAGGTGAAGAACAGCATGAAGACAAATGTCAGAAGGAGAGCAGCAAGAGTAAAAAAAAAAAAAAAGGTTTATCAGATGGTAGTGAGACCTGCTATGACGTATAGTTTGGAGAGAGTGGAACTGACAAAAAGACATATAGCAGCAGACAGGAGGTGGCATAGTTAAAGATGTTAAGGTTTTTACTGGGAGTGACCAGAATAGATAAGATTAGAAATTAGTACAGTACTAGTCAAAAGTTTGGACACATATCCATTCATATGAATGGGTAACAAAGTTACAAGGTTGAGATTGTTTGGACATGTGCAGAGGAGAGAACCACAAAATAAATACAAACTTAAGAAGTTCACAAATGCATATCCAAATGCAAAAGGCTGTTGCCCAATAAAATGTACAATCAAAACTTAAACTACTAGATTTTTAGTATTAAAAATGTAATAATTTGGGTAACAGAAATTTGATAGCAGATAGCAGAATAACCAGGCAGCTTACTACTTACCACCTTGCTTTTAATGACAAACATTAACAGTTAGCCTAACTTCCCATCTAATTAGGTAGTTTTACTATAAAGCATTACATAAATCTTCATTGTTATGCAGATGATACCCAGCTTTATCTGTGCATGAAGCCAGATGATGCACATCAATTAGTTAAACTGAAGGAATGTTTTGAAATGCCTGGATGACTTCTAATATCCTGCTTCTGAATTCAGATAAAACTGAAATGTTACTTAATGTGGATTGCATTACCTTGAGGAATTTTTGAGTCATTCTTGACCAGGATACATCCTAAAATGCACATAGTAAACAAATATGTAGGGCTGCTTTCTTGCATTTGTCCAATATCTATAAAATTAGAAACATCCTGTCTCAGCATGATACTGATAAGCTAATTCATGCATATGTTACTTCTAGGCTTGACTACTGTAATTTGGGTGGCTGTAGCTCAGGAGGTAAAGCAGGTCACCTACTAATCAGATGGTGGGCAGTTTCTGGCTGCTCCGGGCAGCATGCCAAAGTATCCTTGGGCAAGATACATGTACTGAACCCCAAGTTGCTTTATGACACAAGCTATGGAGTATGAATGTGTGCGTGAATGTTAGACAATAAAAGCACATAGCTTAGTTACATATGGAAGTGCTTGTATGAATGGGTGAATGTAAACATGTTGTGTAAGCGCTTTGAGTGCACAGATAGAGTAGAAAAACACTAAATAAGAACTAGTCCATTTACCATTATTATCAGGCTGCCCTAATAGCTCCCCAAAAAGCCATCAGCTGATCCAAAATGCTACAGCTAGAGTTCTGACAGAATGAGAAAGAGAGAGCATATTCCTCCCATATTGGCTTCTCTTTGTTGGCTGTCTGTTAAATCCAGAAATTAATTTAAAATCCTTCTTCTTACATACAGAGTCTTGAATAATCAGGCCCCATCTTATGTTAAAGACCTCATAGTACCGTATCACAATACCAGTACAGCACGTCACTCTCAGACTGTTGGCTTACTTGTGGTTCCTAAGATACTTAAGAGTAGAATGGGAGGCAGAGTCTTCAGCTTTCAGCCCCTCTCCTCAGCTCCCAGCTTGGATTTGGGAGACAGACATCCTCTCTAGTTTTTAAGATTAAGCTTAAAACTTTCCTTTTTGATCAACTTATAGTTAGGGCTGCATCAGGTGACCTTGAACCCTCCCATAGTTGTGCTGATATAGGCCTAGGCTGCTGGGGGTTCCTATGATGCACTGAGTATTTCTTTTTCATTCACATCTTCTCACTGTTTTTACACCACTCTGCATTTAACCATTACTTATTATTAATCGCTGGCTCTCTTCCACAGAATGTCTTTTTTCCTGTCTCCCTCCCCTCACCCCAAACCACTTGTGGCAGATGACTGCCCCTCCCTAAGCAGAGTTCTGCCAGATGTTTCTCCCTGTTAAAAGATAGTTCTTCCTTCCCACTCTCCTCAAATTCTTGCTCATAGGAGGTCGTTTTGACAGTTGGGGTTTCCCTGTAATCATTGTATGGTGTTTACCTTAACTTGAGGCGACTGCTGGCTGTGATTTGGTGCTATATAAATGTAACTGAATTGAATTGAATCAGAGCAGACTTTTTCTCCATCCACTGCTCTTGTTATCAATTCGCATTTAAAATAAAATGTCCCTTTAGTAGATTCTATCACTTGACAAATTCCATATCTTTACTATGATTAGGGGATTAAAGACTGCCCAGGTCTACGCCCAGAGCAGCATCAGTACAGGCACTCCACTCTTGCAACAGCACAGTGCAGCTAAGTCCATCAATTCTCTTCCACTTATCCTTTTCAGGGTCACAGCTGACATAGGGTGAGAGGCAGGGTACACCGTGTGCAGGTCACCAGCCTTTTGCAGGGCTAACACAGGGAGACAGACAACCATTCACATTCACACCTATAGGCAATTTAGAATCACCAATTAACCAAACCCCACAAATTGCATGTCTTTGGACTATGGGAGGAAACCAGAGTACCTGGAGAAAAACCACACAAACATGGTGAGAACATGCCACACAGAAAGGCCCTGGCGCATTCAAACCCAGACCTTCTTGCTGTGCAAACCACTGCATCACCATGCTGCCAGCAGCTAACTTCAGTAGCAGAAAACATGTCAAGCCAAGCCCAGCAGCAACCCAGTTAAGCAGGCAAAGAACAGCATCAGCTGCACAGCCTAGCAGTAGCAGAAGTCCAGCATAGCCCTGTAACAGCAGCATAGCACAAAACAGCACAGCAGCACAACACAAAGCAGCAGCATAGCCCAGCATCAGCAACTCGGTGTAGCTTGGCCCAGCATCTGTAGCAGCAGTCCAACTGAGAAGGAAAAGCAGAGACTCAGTAGCACAGAGTAACACAGCCCAACATCAGCAGCACAGCCACAGTCCAAGTGAACAGCACAGCTTAGTAAATTTTAGAATGCTCATATGTGATTGGTCTAATGGCAAAACTTTACAAGGTCTCTAGAACACTGACAGATTACAATTTTATTTGGCAAGAGAATGATCTGAATTCTGATTGATTGTTGCTATATTATTGCCCTTTTGTTGTCTTGCTGAGCCCAGAGCGGAGAGGTGAGGAGGCATTGACAGGTTTCTGCCAAAGCACAGATTGTGCTCTGGTCAAGGGAAATTGTGTAAAATTTATTTCTTCAATTCAGAACACACTTAATGACATCTATAATGTTAAATGAAACAAATGACAGACAAGAAGGTTGGAAATAAAGATTAACTTTACTGCCTTATCCTTTCCTTTTCATTATACCTATACTTTTATACTATTAATTCAAGTCTTTATCAAAACTACTGCAATATTCATACACATACTTTTCTTGGTTTTATTTTGTCCACGTTTTGTCCTGTAGTCATGCTTTTTCCTGGGTTAATCTTCATTTTGAATTTCTTCATTTAGGACTGAAATAATCATAATTTTGTTATAATTTAGGCATTTTAAATATCACTATTTTCTGAGGTGGTACTTGGCCTGAAAACTTTGAGAACCCCTCGGCTAAAATTGGCCCTCATCAATTTAATTTTATGCTGTGACCCTGTCTCTGCTACTTCACCGCTGTCTGATGTACTTGGTTGCATTGCTTCTGTCACCTCTAATTAATGCACCATATGAACATTAAGAGAAACCATTGGATAAGATGTGTGACTTCACCAAGTCCCCATGACTTACATTTTTTTTTGTTTCAAAAATAGCTGTGTATGTCCAGCTTTATTTTCTACCATTTTTGCAGTTCCTAGCTTGCTAGTTAGCAGCCGGTCACTGCATTGATTGCAGCCAAACTTGCCGACATGGTAGCGACCACCCCCCCAGACTGCATATTTATAAAGTAATTCTGTGTATGCATGGAGTGTGATTTTTCAATCAGAAATATTGGTAGGGTCATAACAGGTTTGGTTGATATTGATAGGAATGTATCCCTACCATCCCTACCTAATTCTGTGCCCCTGATGAGGCCACTGCTTTAAGCAAGAAATCATGCCTGGCTGTCTACCTGTGCTCAGTTAGTGATTCTGAACAACCACATTTTTCTTAGACTAGGTGGAACTTGAGTTCACGACTTAGGTCATGGTCATGGCCTTGACAATTTTTGGTGGGGTTTTGAAGTGACTGAGCCTCTGTTATGTTAGGAAGAAAAGCAATTAAAGAATGTAGGTCCTCAGTATAAGGTGGGTGGCGTCATCTTACCAGAAAGTGAACTATGTTCGACTATGCATGAGGCACCTCATTCTCTTTTCAGAGCAGCAGCTCATGATTCTGAGTGCAGTGCAAATGAGAGAAGCATGTTTCAGGGCCTTGCAACTAAGCTGTCATCAGCTGATTTCATTAAAAGCATGGGCCTCATGCTTGATGGGCTGGAGGAGCTTAAAGATTTGTCAGAGAATTTGCAGTTAAGGGACATGTCATTATCTCAAGCTCTGCACCTGGTTGAAAGGGAGATTGGCATTTTTTGGCCAGACAGCTCCAACTGGGACCATACTACAAACAGGCAGCTAAGTCTGTGGACCCTTGTATCACTCCATGGTGTTCAAGGGTCAAATTAATCAATCCACAAAAATTTTACAAGGCACTGGAGACAACATGAAGTCAGAAATAGTGACAGAAACCAATAAGGCACTTTTTGAAAAAATAAGTGTCCTTGAGCCACAAGCTTGGCCATCACTGACGTCAGCCTTTTATGGAGAGGATGAGGTGAGGCAGGTTTGTGACATGTTGGCATTAGTTTTGCTGGTGTCAAGCAGATTTATAGAGATTTTAAAGCGAATCCAGACATTAAGGTAGCTGCGGACTGCTTAAGTTGCAGCAAATAGTGAAGTCAGCAGTGCTGACTGTGAAAGAGGATTTTCAGAAATGAACACAAGAGTAACAACCACTTAGACTGCAACTGAAAATGCAAAAAGTATCAGCGGTTATGTTTATCTCTTAAATTGGCTCCCTTCTAGATAAATGAAATGCAATGAAATATGCAAAGAAATAGATGTTGAAAAGAAGAGCAGCTGATCATGTGGCCTGTCCACGTGGAAAACCACCACAACATAGGTCCGAGTACAATCGCATTTTTGACTGCATCATGTTTGAAGGTTTGTGTGTTTAATGGTTTGCCCAAGTGTTTGTTTGTGTGTGCTGGTGTTACCATGTCTCTGTTAGTATTCCAAACCCGTACCCTCAATACACAGCACTTTTATAAAAACAGACTTTCTAAGACACAGATTGTGCTCTGATTTCTTTTCAGAAACATTTTGTCAGAGTGTGATTTGAGGATGATTTAGATTTCTGCATAAGACTACTGATAAACCAGAACACAGAAGACTACAGTTTAGTGAGTCACTTGATACATCTAGCCATAATTTTGCGTTGTAAATCAAAACTTTTGGGAAGTATAATATGGATCATGTGTGTGGTGTAAATGTGTTGTTCATTTAGCTAATTGTGTAATCATCTTGATTTACTGTTCTATGAAATAAAAAAAAAATACTGTAACTGTAGAATGTCATTACTCTCATACTTTCCAATATTCTGTAACTTTTCAGATAAATCCATCACTACTTTTCACTTAACTTTTATGCCCACTTCCTGATTATGTGAATACAAAAAAATCAATGTTGTAGTACCAATGGGCCAAAAATTAAGCAAATACAGTTATATGCAATCATGTTTGTCATTTGCTCATACTGCACCATAACTGAATATTAGGGTCCCCCCACCTATCAAATTCCACTTTAACCACTGTCTACCGTAATCTTGAAACTGTGCTGGGAGACACTGCAAACCGTCTTGCAATAGCATAGATGTGCCATCTAGGAGGAGCTGGACTACCTGTGAAGCCTGAATAGGTCGCAGGTACCATCTTGTGCTATCACTTGTGACAAGGACACTAAAAAAAAAACCCAAACCACAAGGAAAATCATTCAGTAGGAGTGAGAAGAAAGTAATGTCCTTGGCTACATTTTCTTGAGGATGTGCAACTGTATCATTCTGTTTTACTGTGAACATGAGCTGTATCTGCTGTTAGCTGTACCTGGATTGAAACACAGTTTTTTATGTACAAGTTGCCAAATTTCTTGAGGTGTCTGCAGCACCAGGAGGACTTGCCACGTTTAGTGTGATTCTATTCTAAGTTTAGTTTGGTTTAATTGAAAAATGTTTTAAAATTGTGATCTGTTTTGTTTGTATGGCTCCTAAAAGCCATTTGGCAAGGAGCACTTTAACAGAGTGTTGTAAACTACAATAAGAAATTTCAAGTTTTGTCATCAAGAATGTTGAAAAGGGGCAATTGTTTTCTGATGAATTATGTTTGTTCAGAGAATTAAATATTGGAAACAGAAAGCAAGTGTTTCCTTCCCTTTTTAAGACTCATCGTTCTATAATTCATTCTACAAATTATGTCATTCACTCACAGTGTCAGAGATTAAAGATTTTCTTGTGCTTTTAAATAATTAAAAATTGATATGAAGTAGTGAAGTGGTCTTACAATGGCAGTAGATTTTTACATTTTTAAAATGTTCTTAAAAATAAATATAGCAAAATGAAACAGCGTTACAACAATTTTAAAAAGTATACCTAACATTTTAATTAGTGTAACTTTTTCATGACATTAAATATGGCTTAAATGCACAAGTTTTGTCACATAAAATTACACAATAAAACCCAACTAGTTACAATATTTTTCCATAATTTTAAACCTGATTATTTATATTACAGAAGTGTTTGACCATATTATTGGTAATCTAATTATTTGCCAGATTATTACCCCTTTTTATTTTAACAGTGTAATACTTTACTTTTTAAAGACATATACATCTGACATATTGATTTTGGCAACTATTCAAAATGATGGCTTCTGCTGAATTTAAGGATTAAGGAACCCCTGTATAAAAAGGCTGCTGTAACATTACGGTAGCAGGAACAGGCAATATGTACATCAGAAGTTTGAGGATTACTTTCAGCCCACTGAAGCCCACTTCCACCTTTGCTGTCAATGTTTCAGCCTCTCACACCAGCAAAAACTCAACCCCAGATCCACAGTCGGGGCATTTTTCAGTCTCCTGCAGCTCTCCCGCATCAACTTTCTTCATGATAAAAATAGTCTGACATAAGGGCAATGATATATGATCTCAGTCATTCATCTAAATTGGATAAATGAGGCCCACAGGTCTGAGCTGTGAAAGGCCCCCCACCCATCTTTTCCACGATAGGACTGTTAGGCCTGGTGTGTGTGTGTGTGTGTGTGTGTGTGTGTGTGTGTGTGTGTGTGTGTGTGTGTGTGTGTGTGTGTGTGTGTGTTTATGTATGAGGATCTATTTATTTTATGGCCAGAAGTCTGTGGATGCATGAATATAAATAGTTGTTACCTCTCTTCCATGACCCTCACTAACATTAGTATGAGTGTCTGTGTTTTCAAGATGTGTGTGTGTTCATCTTTCTGCTGTGCATGTGAGAGTGAGAGGTGGCATTGTTGCATGTGCTTCTCATTAAAGGGCGCTAATGAACGCATGTGTGTTCCACCTGGTTTGGTGGAGTGGGGGGTTGATGAGGGCCTGGCCTTTCTCATCTTTCTAGTTGTTAAAAAAAACGCTGTCCCAAGACAAACAGGAGTGCTCGATCCCTGGACACTCATCTGACAACAGCTTGGTGGTTCCTTCTTTAATGATGAGGGTAATGCCCAGTGGCAGACACAACTGTGACTGTACCTGGAAAAAATAAGAGTCCTAATACACAGGTTACCTGAGAAGAGCCACATAATTTCTACAGGATTTATGCTTACACATAAGAGCTTTTGACAGTGAAAGTAATGTTTTTAATATAGCTTATCAATAACACCAATTTCCCTAAGTCATGTTGTGCCTTATTATTATTGTTACTTACTTGTTACTTTAAAAAAAAAGTAGTCTAATGCATTATGTTACATATTTACTCCATGAAAAAAGTAAATCATTACACTACTTATTACATTACTCAACAATAGTGCCTTGACTGTTGTGATTTGGTGCTAATTAAATAAAACTGAACTGAACTGAGCTGAACAATATGGCTTAAGATTCAATTTCACATAACAGTTAACAATATACTGTAAACCTTAGTCTCTAGTCCTGTACAGTCCCCTATCCTAATGAGGACACAAAAGAATTTTTATTTTTTAAGTGTAAACACGAAGCTAACAGCACAGTTAAAAATCAGCTAAAAGAGCACTTCATAGACAAATGAAGTGTCTACCATGATTCTACTGTAGAAAAAGGTTCGGTAGAGATGGAGGCTACAAGTCTGTCTGCTCATGACTGCTTTTGTTACCTATTGAACAGTGGCATCACATCAGGGCAAGCAAGGCAAGGAGTGCTTATCTAGTGAATCCTAAAAAGACATTAATTAAAACATACCAAAGTGAAAACAATTTTCCTTTCATCCTATACAGTGTTCTGTCATAAAGCTTCTCTCGTGCCTGTTTGAATCCAATATTTATATTACTATTATCTGTGACAGCAGATGACTATTGTCTCTGGAAGCAGGATTAACTCTGCTGCATTACAGTTGCACTGAAATCTGCACAGGGCCACGGTTTTGAAGGCATGCATATGTTCCATTCACAGTGGCTTGAGCTTGTCAAACTGAGAACCAAGCATTTTTTTCTGGATGTTTGCATGTGGATGTGAACCTGATGGGAGACTAGCATGCAAGAGAAGCTGCCACTGGCTCTGATCTCACTGTTCTGAGATTAGTTACAAGCTGTGCTTTGTGTGGAAACAGAGGTAGCATTAGCAAGGAGCTTCTGTTATCTGTCTTCCTCGAGCAATCATCATTGTGTGCTTATAGTACATTTTTAATTATAATTACAGAATTAATAATATTTTAAAAGCCATGATGTCGATAACTGAATGACTTGTTTGATTAGTAACAGCAATTTTTTTGTGTTTTATTAAAGCCTTACGGAAAAATGAAATGTCTGTTTGAGTAATGCATTGTAATCAATAACCAATACCACAAATTACACCAGACTGGGGATGTTTATGATTTAGGATCAGGTGACCCTAAACCATCCCTTAGTTATGTAGCTATAGACCTAGTCAATTTAACAAATTGAAATGATTTGCTGTAGATTTGTTGACATCTGTGATGTAAATCTCCCATCCCACCACATCCCAAAAGTGCTCTATTCCACTGAGAGCTGGTGAGTTTGAAGACAATTTGAGTGCACTGAACTCACTGTCATGTTCAAGAAACCAGTTTGAGATGATTTGAAACATGGTGACATGGTGCATAATCTCAGTAGAACTGAGGTTTCTGAAATACTCAGACCAGCCCATTTGGCACCATGCCATGTTCAGAGTCAGTTAAATCTCCTTTCTTTTCCATTCTGGTGCTCTGTTTGAACTTTAGCATGTTACATTGACCATGTCTACATCCCTAAATGCACTGAGTTGCTAACATGTGAGTGGATGATGAGACATTTGCATTAACATGCAAGTGAACAGGTGTACCTAAGAAAGTGACCAGTTAGAGTACATTTTCCAATGTTTTTACTGATGCCCAGTAGAATTAATCACAATGCTACTGCGAGACAGTGTATGCAATGGACCTAGAAAGTGTCCCCAAGGCACTCCCAGGCCAGCTGAGAGATAAATTCTCTCCAGCATGTTTTGAGTATGTCCCGGGACCTCCTCCTGGTATGACATGGCCGGAACACCTCACCCAAGAGGCATCCTAGTCAGATGCCTAAACAATAATGCTCAAATAATAATAATAATAATAATAATAATAATAATAATGCATCATAGCTACATTGTCACCAGTTTAGCAATATAAACCTTAGGTCCCAGTCTTACACACTGACACAAATCCCTAAGAGGACACACACAGGAGTTTTCTTTCAGGAATGAACACAAAACCAACAGCAAAGTTGAAAACCAGAGCATAGTCATGGCAACAGTGATTCTACTGTAGAAACATGTACGGTAGAAAAGAAGCCAAAAGTGCTGCAAACCTGACTACTCATCACTGCTTCTGTTACTTGTTGAAGACCCGGCTCTGGCTTCTTGGCTCAGATTGGCATATGCTCAGTTTAAAAATCACTATGGCTTCTTCGCTGCTAGCTTTGTGTCAGCATACTGTCGTTCTAAGCTTGCAAAGAGTCAATATCATGTTAGTAACAACTGCTTTTGTCCTGGGGCAAACGTTTCCTTTATAGATAACTGTGTGGAAAAGAGTTGAAAAAACTCTTTCTGAATGCATTATATTTTGGCTTTTTTTCTCCTGAAGAATAATGAGGGAGTTAAAGTGAGAATTTTAAACAAGTTCTTCATTTGTTTTTGGTATCTCAATTGTTCCCAGATAATAAATGTTCTTTTTTTTTCTGTTGCAGCAAGGTGGTTCATTGCATGGGCCCAGATCCTGTATGGCATGCATTGATTTCTGTACTCTCACTGATAACTGAAAGTGCCTTAAAACATACAGAATAAGAACACATATTCAAACTGTGATATATATAATGCATAACAGTGAACACATTCTCTGTAGAAGACAATATTTCAATAGTTCTGCATCAAATCACACAGTGAAAAAGTACTTTTAGAGACATTACAATGTGTCGTACAAGTACAAGAAATAAACCAAAATGAAAAAGTGATAAAACTGTAAAGATCAGATTATAAATCACAATAATAAAATGGACACATCATAAAATGATATTCATGGAGATTACAGCAATCAATCAAACACAAATACAAAGCAGAGTTGGGGTAAAAAACTGATTTTGCATGTTGCAAGTTTTTGGCAGCTTGCTACACAGAACTGTAGGAGGCTGCTTTATTAACAACTTGATTCTATCTTAAATCATATTATTGTGAGATTTATTTTCCATTTAAGTGCGTAGAGTCTGCCTTACTTCATTTTTAATTTTGTTAATTCTGCAGCAATCCTTAGAACATGAAGAAAACTCCCACTCAGACTGTTCAGTATCATTGTTGTATAAATCAAAGAAGTAGAAATTTACCATTATTATCTGTGCACTCTGTATTTTGAGCTGATGCTGTGTTTTTGTTTTGTTTTTTATCTCTCAGCAGAACACTTAAGGGAAAAGTGGTGTAAACTGGTGCTTCAGTCACTTTGAAAACAGCCTTCTGCTGTTGCCCTGCAGCTGTCTGTGAATCTCTGCGGTGAGCGGCCCTCCCTCAGGTTTCTCCCACAGCCAGGTTAGGTTGATATTGATACCCTGTGCGCTCACCTAGCACAGGCACTACTGGGAAAATCCACATCACAATCACACAGTGGAGGTGGAACCTTTTTAATATGCCAGTGTTGAGCTAATTCTGTTAGACTAGTTTGATAAACGAAGGCTCTCAATTATAATGATCATGATCTACCCAACAAAAAACACTGTTTAGTAACTACTCAGGTAAGATACAGGTGGGAATCAGATATACTACCCCTGTAAATGTGATTAAGAGTAAAATAACTCATTCTCATTTGTAAAATAAAAAAAAAGAACACGCATTACACCCTCAGCTGAAATTGAAGTAATAAATTTTGAGTAAAAAAAATACTTTTATGATGCTTCCTGACCCCTCAGTGTGCTTTAGACAACAAGTCACATTTTCTAATTATTCAGCGCTCCATTTTATACACATAAAACACTTCTTCTACATCACATCCATAGTCAATTTAGAATCACCAATTAGTCTAACATGCATGTCTTTGTGAGAAAGCTGAAGTACAAAGAGAAACAGGGGGTCTACACTTCAGCATTAAATCTAAGTCGAAAGTACATCTGAATCATCCAGAAGACAACTCAGGAACAGAACATGTAAACTTTATACAGCCTGGGTTCAAACCAAACACCTTCTTGTTGTGAGATAACAAATGGACTAGTTCTTATATAGCACTTTTCTACTCTTCTGAGCACTCATACAACACGTTTACATTCACTTCCATGGTTAATTAAGTTAAGTGTTTTGTTTTTTTTTATTATCTAACATTCACGCTCCAAGGGTTGCGTCAGAGAGCAACTTGAGATCCTCGCCCAAGGATGGGGTAGCTAGGAATCGAACCGCCGACCTTCCGATGACCTGCTCTACCTCCTGAGCTACAGCCACAGCACGCACTATTACACTCCTGTGTCACTAAGGTATGGTTTTCCAAGGAATATAATGAAATATGGAAGGTTGTTTCCAAAACCAAAGCAAAAAGAAATTATAAAACTTTCAGGTTCTTATCTCAAGAATTATAATCTGTTACTTGAAATTTCAAGTTATTTTCTAAATTTTGAGTTATTTTCTCATAAGTTTGAGCTAATAAGTTGATACTTACCTAGTCTGATACCTAGATACCTAGTCTGAAATTTTAAGATAACTCAACCTGAAATTTTTACTTATAGATGTTTTGTTTGTTTGTTTTTCAGTTTCAGAAACAAGCTTCCATATAAGACACAACATAGTTGCCTTAAACTTCACTTTGCTGCTGCAAATCTCCTCCATGCCCTTGAGAGACACAGCAAACCTTCTGGCAATGGCACATATTGATGTACCGTCCTGGAGGAGTTGGACTACTTACAGCATTGAAGCTGAAGTACCGCTGGGTTACATCACCTCTGTAGGGTCCATGTATCACTTCTGCTACCAGTAGTGACACTAGTGGGAAAAGAAAAGTCAGAAAGAGGAGAGGGGGGAAAAACATTGTAAACATGGGTATTTTAACATATCGAAGGGGACTGAGTTGATTTTGTAGCCAGCCTCTAGAGGAATGACAGTTTTTAACATTTCCGCACTTTTTCAGCCTTAGAGGTTGTTGCTTGGCTAAGCTTCACTTTTGCTAATTAAAATGACTGACCTGGGCAATCAAATTTATATTTGTGACTTTTATAGAGGATTTTTTAATGGAATTATTGACAAATCATATGGCTTGCTAGAAATTTGTGGTCCCCTTTTGGTGAATGAAATATTTTATTTGTATGTTACTCAGCACTAACTAGTAGTATGTCCTTGTGTTACACCTATACAACATATCAATGCAGCTTGCCAAAAAAAACCCAAGAAAACTGCAGCTGTCAAAATGCTAAATTGAGGTTTTAAAATATGACGTGAATAACCAATGGATGATGTAACAGTGGCTATGACCATCTTTTACACATTCTATGGATCCACAAAAGCATAAAAGGCTCCAGAAATATACAGTGTATTAAAATGAAAGGTAACAGACCAAACAGGCACTAAATTAAAAAAAAAATCATCTACATGTACAGTATATGTTATGCTAACATGCTAAAGAATTCAGTTTTGGTAGCAAACCGCTGATATGAGTGCTCAAAACAATTATACCATTTAAAATGTACTGTTCATGTATACAGTAATGTTACTGCACACATTATCTTGTTAGCTGATATTAGTAAAGGAGATAAGAAATCACTAAGAAAAGAAAGGTGTCATTATGCTGAACAACATTATTGGAAATATTTAGGTCATGTTCAGAAAAATGTTTGATATTAAGTATAAATATGAATAGTACTAGAATAGATAAAGATTTTGCACCAAAACAAAAACACTCGATTGATAGACTGCAGAAAGCAATCAGACTAAAGTACATTTTTTTATTCAACAAAGTAATAACAAAGATCAGAAAGCTGTGAAAACACACGTTTGAAGACACAACAGGGACTTAAAGGCAGAAATATCTTCAGTTTCTAACCTTTGGGTGGGTTTTATTGCAATTATTGCCTTGAGCCTGAAAATATAATGCTTTTCTTCTCACCTTCGTTGTCTTTGTAGAGCAACATAGCTGGGATAGTAGAGGTTGAAAGGGGGAGTTACATTTGTTGACTCCATCACATTTATCTGTCTCTGTGAGTCTATCTCTGAAAACACCATTCCTCAACCGTGTCCAACGGTGACAGCCATGGGTAATGACAGTCGAACGCTTGCTTGCTCCTCATTTACTCTGAGCTGGCAGTGTAACCGTTTGCTCAGAACTCTTAAGTGCTTGTTAATTTAATATGCAAATAAGACTCTGACTCAGTCAATCTGAATGCATTTTAATGAAAAGCTTCTGCTTCCATGGATGGTGGCTGCTACTACTTGATTATTGCCGTGTGTGTGTGCAGTGGAGGAAGTAAAATGGCCAGGGGTAGGTTGAGCAGAGAATACAGGAGAAGTGTGACTGAAGGGTAGTAGAAAGACACTGAGGAAGCAACAGTGTTTTAGGGGCAGAGACCAGAAGTCCAGATGACACATACTGAACATGCATTGGCGGATGGCTGCACTCTGGTCACATGTGACACATGAAGGTGATGCTGTCTTCACGTCAGCATTGTCCCCCTGTGATCTGTGTCATCCAGTGTTTCGAGCAAACAGAGATTCAAAACAGAATCTGGGTTTATGGAAAGAAGCAAACACTTCATCAAACAGCATCAGCACAATCGTGATAGAGCGAAATACACACCATCCTCTAAACATATCTCTCTGTTAATGACAGAACTTAGCTTAAGCTTTGCCTAGATATGGGGAGTGCAGTGCGCTGATATTAAGGTGAGCATGTTATTGGGAAGGTGGTGGGGGGTGGATTGCAGGCGGTGTTAAGTCAAGCAGCAACCCTCAATGTTGCTAATTTATTTACAGATTTAATTAGATGGATAGAGCCCTCACAGATATAAGAAAGAGAGGAGAGATGTTGCCAGCGTTACAGCACTTTAATTATGGTAGCAGGCTCCTGATCCCTGCGCTCCACTGTCTAGGGAGCTAGTTAATTAAAATCCTCATTATTTTACTTTTAATTAGTTCCCCCCTCTTTTGTTTCCTTTCACCATATGGCCGTGTTCCGTGGTCAAATTAACGTAATTGAGCTAATTAAGCCAATCACTTTAATTATTCAAAGCGTTCGGATTGGCCAGGAGAAGTTTTCTCCCTCTCCCCTCCCTGACATTCCTGAATGAGGCTCAGAGTTGTAAAGTCCCTTTCTTTGTCATTATCTTCCTCTACTCCCCTGCTATAGGCAGTGAGTTATGGTTGCAACATGCCTCACTTCCTACATGCTCCAGCTCTGTCTCATGTTTCACACTGGTACAAAGGCAGGATATGCAGCACGAGAGCCCTTAGTGAGTTAAAAAAGGATTCAGAAATCAGGTGAACACTTAGCACACTATGGTTATGATAAATTAGGTGTCTTTTAGAAGTTGTTGTAGCTGGCTCTAAACAGTCATCTAGCTCTTCGGGGATTGGAAGCTACCATAAATAGCTTTGGCAGGCCGAGCAGCTTTCAGTAGGATTGTCTGCACAGCTAAATGCCATATAGCTCTTTGAGCACACCACCATGCAATTTACATGGTTGGATTTTGAAAATGGTGAATCCAGACGGCGGTTTTACAGCAAACATACTTATGTTGAGCTCAGTGCCTCGGGCTGGACAAGACCTGTCTATCAGCATTCATCAAGCACACTCCACACACACTGTACCTCGCTCGAATCATTCCAGCTTGTCATGTACTTGGTCTGAATCCCTTGCTGTATTTTAAAACACTAGGCTCCCCTGATGGACTTCATATTCTGAAATAGACGAGTAATCATGAAAAATGTTGCCTCTACTTTTAAGATTGGGCCTAAATTTTCCTTTTTGATAATAAAAGGGTTGGATCAGGTAACCCTGAAACATTCCTTTAGTTATACTGCTGTAGGCTGGGGGTTGCTGGGAGACTTCCCATGATGCACTGGGCACTTCTCCACTCCCATCATCACGATACCACCCCACATTCCTGTGTGGGGTTTTTGCTTCCCACTGTTGGCAAGTGCTTGCTTATAGGGGATAATATAAAACATCTTGAGGCAACAGCTGTTTTTCACAATATAAATCAAGTTGAATTTAACTGAATAGTAAAAATTCCAGACTAAGGTTGCAAAGCAATGCTTTAATCTTTTTACCACTCCCTCAAAGTATCCTTTGATCTCACTAGTAGTTACTTCATTTGCTCACCTCAAAGTTGAGAAAAGTTTAAATCATAATCAGCCCACTTCACATTGCTAATGGTAAGGCTACAAGTCAGTAGCATTTAATGATCTCTGGTCACTACATGGCTACTAGTCTCCTCCTGTTTGAACAGCCCTTGGCTTACAATGGGAGAAAAAAATTATCTGATGAATTTGTAAGTTTGTTCACTTACAACAAAATGAACAGTCTCTATTTTTATGGTAGTTTCATTTTAATGGAAAGAGACAGAATATCAACCACAAATTTAGAGAAAAAACACATCACATGAGGGGTGGCTGTAGCTCAGGAGGTAGAGCAGGTCACCTACTAATCGGAAGGTTGTGGTTTAATCCTGGCTCCTCCAGTCTGCATGCCAAAGTATGCTTGGTTGTGATATTGAACTCCAAGTTGCTCTCCGGTGTATCCCTTAAAGTGTGAATGTTAGATATAAAGCACTTAGGCATAGAAAAAAAATGAAGTGCTGATGGTATATAGTAGAGTAGAAAAGTGCTATATAAGAACCAGACCATTTACATGAAAGTTATAAATTGATTTGCATGTCATTGAGCCCTTTGTCATCGATTCTGTTCATAACTTTTATGGTTAGAATTTCTAGGCGTAGCCAGGTGGTGGAAGGCTTCTTCCTTGGTGGCCTTAGAGTCTCGTCTCTGCTTTTTGTAGATGACACAGTGAAGAGGGACTGTTATGGTGAAGAGGGAGCTTAGTGTAAAAGCGAAGCTGTCGATTTACCGGTTGATCTATGTTCCTACCCTCACCAATGGCCACGAGCTTTGGGTAGTGACCGAAAGAATAAAATCGCGAATACAAGTGGCAGAAATGAGCTTCCTTCAAAGGGTGGCTGGCCTCTCCCTTAGAGATAGGGTGAGGAGTGCGGCCATCCGGGAGGGGCTCAGAGTAGAGCTGCTGCTCCTCCACATCGAGAGGAGCCAGTTAAGGCGGCTCAGGCATCTGATTAGGATGCCTCCTAGCCGCCTCTTGGGTGAGGTGTTCTGGGCATGTCCCACCGGGAGGAGGCCCCGTGGTAGACCCAGGACACGCTGGAGAGATTATATCTCTCAGCTGGCCTGGGAATGCCTTGGGGTCCCACCGGATGAGCTGGTGGAGGTGGCTGGGGAGAGGGAAGCCTGGGCTTCTTTGCTTAGGCTGCTGCCCATGCGACCCCGGCCCTGGTAAGTGGAAGAGGATGGATGGATGGATGGATGCCATTGAGTGAAATAAGTATTTGATCCCTAAGCAAAACATGATTTGGTAAGTGGTGGAGAAACCCTTGTTGGCAAGCACAGTGGTTCTTGCTAATGGTCCTGTTGCCCATTCCAGGTCTACAATCCTTTGGCAACTCTTTGATCTTGCCCATAGTGATGGAAAGGTTGGAATGGAAGAAATTGTTTCTGTGGACAGGTGTGCTTTATACACATAATGAGTTGAGGTCAGAAGTGTGATTGGGTTGTAGGGGATCAAATACTCACTTCACTTAGTGACATGAAAATCAATGTCCTTAGCAAATTAGCAATTGTTTTTGTTGTTTATGGTTTTTCTATACTTTTTTTTCTGTCTTTATTTTGCCACAGCCTCCAACTGGTCACCCCAGATAGGTGCCTTTCCCTAAGCGTGGTTCAGTTACTTTTAAAAGGGAATATTTCCTACCAATGGTCATCAAGTCCTTGCTCATGGGGGATTGTTGTATTGTTAGAGTTGCCTTGCTACTGTCGTTGGGGATTTACCTTTCATTATAACGCACCTTGAGATAGCAGTTTGAGATGCTGTTGTAAACTGGTGCTATGCAAATAAAATTGAAATGAATTAAAAACATACATTTTGGGGTCCTTACCACACCTCTGCATGTGATGAGTTGGAAAGTGCTGTCATTCTTAACAGTCTATAATTTTTAGAGCAGATATTCACTGTGTATCCATAATATCATTTCAGTACTGTTTAATACCAGTTAAAATACAAAGAAATGACATTCTCATATAAGTAAAGCATTTAAGATTTGGTATAAAAATGTAAAATATGCACTTGAGTTAATCTAATTACCACACCTTTTCTGAGAGAAATTCTCTGCCAGGAAATGATGTACACTACATATATAGTTTGTTTTGAATATATAGAGCAAAAGTAGCATTAGGCATCATAGCAGAACAGTTAGAAACTCCAACTTCATCAGCATGGCACAGAAGTGAAATTCAGCCTGTAATGATGATGATGCTGACCAGAAATCTCTGCATAGAGCACGCTGCACTGTCAAAGGTCACTTAAAGGATCCGTTTTTCTTTTTTCATTTATATACAATACCATTCAAATGTTTGGACACACTCACCCATTCATGTGAATGGGTGTTAAATCCAGACTTAAATTTCAAATCCTTCTTCTCACATACACGGTCGTGAATAATCAGGCCCCTCTTCTGTGGAACCAGCTCCCAGCTTGGATTCAGGAGAAAGACACCCTTACTATTTTAGATTTAGATTTAGATTAAGCTTAAAACTTTCCTGGAACAGGTGACCCTGAACCTCCTATGGTTATGCTGCTATAGGCCTAAGCAGCTGGGGGGTTGGGGGTCCCATAATGCATTGAGTGTTTCTTTTCATTCACCTCTTTTCACTGTTTATACACCATTTAATCATTATTATTAATCTCTGGCTCTCTTCCACAGCATGTCTTTTGTCCTGTCTCTCTCCCCTCAGTCCCAACCAACCCCACTTTTGTCTTCAGAAGTTAATTCTTAATTCTTCTCGACATAGATTGAACAAGGTGATACAAATTGAAATGATTTGTATGATTTTAGGGTGCACGGGGGGGGGGTGTCTTCAGCTCCCACTCTGGGTCATATATGGTGACACACTGCACACTGGCCTGTCACAGATATGTGAAAGCCAATGCCAGCACATTGTCACCATGCTGGTTCCACCCCCCCCCCCACGCCAACACACAAGTGCTTCTGGCTGATGGACTGACGAATCAGCATCAAGGGGGGCAGCCATTTTGGATCTATCACAAGAGTATCTGCATGGCAAGAAGGAGGCATCTCCTGTCCTCCTCATCATAAGCATGTAAAAATATCTTGGCATCTTCTTGAGTTTTCACACAGTGTGAGGTGGAGGAGCTCAAGCAATTACACTCATCTGCATGTGTTAATATGATTAATTAGCAGGAATAAACACTTTCCTATGACACAAGCTACATGGTGAGCCACACACCTGCACAAGCTCTGATAAAAGACAACGCCTCATGGTAAAGTGCCTTTTCATGAGACCCGCTAATTGGCATCTGAAAACGTTCCGGCTAATTAGGAAAAGGCAGATGAGGCTTGATTAGTTTGAATGCAAAGTGTAACTTGTGGTGTGGTGGGACTCGGGAATGTGCCAAGGTTTTATTTCTTCACCATCACGATACAAAGATAATTGTAATTGTGATCATTTGCATACGTTAATGAATTTGCGTGACGCTTCTTGATCAGACGTGGAATAAATAATTGATGCAGTATCAGCACCTAGCATGACAAGTGGGACGTTTTGAAATAACTAAGCGCATTAAAGTGCGAGTTTGATGGCTGCCATGCTCCCAGGCAAGGTGTGAAAGTAGAGCAGATGCTATCTTGTGCTTCCTGTACGCTGCGCACTCCACCGCTATCACACCAAGATTAACTCCCGACTACCAACTGTATGCTAAGACTTTAAAGTTTTTACATCACATTAAAAAGGTATCCTGAGTTACAGCAAATTAGATGCAGCTCAAGGAAATACATTTCAGAAGCCATGCAGAGTGGCAGAGAACAAAGAGCAGCGACAGGAAACAAACCAGGCTGTGTGGGAGCTTTAATTAGAACATGATAAACAGTAAATACATCAGATTGTTTCAAATGCCCAGGATGTAGAAGGGGCTACATCCCCTTTAATTAGCCTGCTTTCAGATTAAGCTTTATAAGAGGCAGGCAGCCACTGAGCCAGTCAGCCTTGGGATATGCCCCAAGTTCAGCCTCCCAGGAGCTCCAGGCAGCACAGATACAGGGATCATGTTTAATTGCTTCTGTAAATGGTCAGAGCTCAAGCCCCCTAATTCCATTCCTCGGGGTAATCAGGCATGTTTTCACCATACAGGGTGAAAGAGAGTGAGAGAGCGCCAGCAACATCAACCATGCTAGGTACCATGCAACACAATGCCACTAATGCGGCTAACGGGCTTCACAGTGACCTCAGCTCACTTTGTGACATGTTACAGGAAAATTGTTTTAATAGGATTTCTCTTTTCAATGCCACACCCCCACCACCACCACCACTACCACTGAAGAGGCATCTGATAAAGGAATAAAAATGTACAGAAGAACAACAAAACTTTGACTTGATCCTTTCACTTCTTTGTGCAGGTCACGAGATAAATCAATATGTGACAAAACAGTGACAGGTTTTAGTTTTCCTTTAAGAGCTTTAAAAGGTTTCTGACGCAGACTTTTCATCTCATTTAAGGGCTTTCACATGACTGAACATTTTCTGATTTTTGTCAAATTTCAGGTTCATCAATTTTATCTCCAGTCTCAGTGTCAGATCTCCAGATTAATATATAAGAGAGCGAGCGAGAGAGAGATCAGGAGTTCATTTAAAAAAAACAAAAACAAAAAACACTGATGCTGTGAGGAAATAATGCCAAATGGCATAAAGCAAAACTTTGACAGTGATTTTACAGCAGTCCATCAAACATTCACTCAAGCAGCTTTTGTTCTCTCTTCCACTTGGCACTGTTTTCTTCCAGCCTTTCCTTTTGTCCTGTAGGAGCCTTTTGTCGGTGCAACTCCCGAGTCTTTGCACGGACCACTTTAACATTGACCACAACATAAACAGGACTTTGTAAGCAGTACAGAGAGTCTCTCTGATATGATGAGCCATGGGGTATCTTGAGCGAGAAACTGTGTCCTCTCTAGGGGCAAAGAGAAGCAGGTGGGTGGTGATAAGAATCCACAACAACAACGGCAATAGTAGCAAGAGAGAAGGACGAGTGAAGCTTGGGAAGGGAAGGCAAGGTACCACTCATGGCACTTGTACCACTCAGCATACCTGCAGACAAAAAACAGAGGGGAGAGGGTCACAACATAAGCTTCAGGTTCAGCTGTATGCCATTATAGCTAAGTGAATACAAAGTATTGCATAAGTTTGTTTTTGATTCAAGTGGTCTCTTCATCTTCAAACTTAGACACACCCACACATACAACAAAATAAAGTCTATTGCATAAAACCCATAATATGATATCTGCTCAAATTATAGTTTTAAAGAGGAATGTGACATCAGCAGCTTGGGAAAGTAAGGAGATTTCCAGGACTGTTCCCATGTTGCATTTTTTTTTTTTTTTTTTACAAAAATCAGTTTGAGATTATATGCATTTTTTCTGTTAGAAGTTCACCTTTGTTTTTTCGATGTAGCAATATTACACTATATTAAGAATGGAGAATGTAATTACACGTAAAATTCTGTATTTAAAGTGATATTTAACTAAACAAAAATATAACTAAATGTTCTTTGCAAACTAGTGCTGGCTTAATGTTAAATTATTGCACCTGAAAACAAGATTTTAATGTTACATCAGGTCAAAGTGGAATTCATTTCAAATCATTTCAAAATCTAGAAGTTCTGTCTCATTTTTAAAGTTGCTGTTAAGGTGTACATGGAAGTGATGGCTGGATGTTGCTGAGCAGAAAAATAAAATCGCATAAAATGATAGCTACAAAGGTAGGACTATACCAATAACAACTATGATATTTAAAACTGAAATACTGATATGATCAATAATCGCTGTGAGGAAATATCGTTGTTCTTTTTGTAAAGTTATAGTTACAGACTTTATCATCTTTCAATATTTTCAATTTAAAAAATGTTTTAAAAAAAGGCTAACAGTAAAACGATTTAAATGATTTTAAGAAAATATTATTGCTATTATGCTTTTGGATGTGGACTGTGGTAACATCACTTATTTTGATTTTTTTCATTTGTTTGTTTCTGTTCTGGTCTGAGTGTTTCAGAATGTAAGCTCCAGCTCAGCTCTGGAAAACATTTTGGATAAGCAGTGAAGAAGATGGATGTAGTGGAGCAGAAATTCAAGTTAGCATTACCCAAGTATGGTCTTTGAGTAAAAATATTTGTTACATCACACTAGTTCCCTCAACACGTACATAACTGTCATCAATATTTTTCAGATTCTTGCAATCCTTCAGGGTGTATAGAATTTACATTTAAGACTTTTAAAAACCTTTAATATCACATGAAATTTCAGACCAAACCTGACATGAAAATGTTCATAAACACACACCATCTTACCAATGAAAACAGTCTTAAGGCATTTAGTGGAAAGTTTTTAAAAGCTATAAAAAGAATTTGACAAATGTTATTACTTTTTTTTTTTTTACTTTTTTTAAACCTTCGGTTGTTCAACTGATGTGTGTATATCACATGAAATTTCAGACCAAACCTGACATGAAAATGTTCATAAACACACACCATCTTACCAATGAAAACAGTCTTAAGGCATTTAGTGGAAAGTTTTTAAAAAGCTATAAAAAGAATTTGACAAATGTTATTACTTTTTTTTTTTTTTACTTTTTTTAAACCTTCGGTTGTTCAACTCATGTGTGTATTATTTCATTATTACTGTTGGCTAAGTTAAACTACTTGTATGTGAACAAGGTTAATCCTGCTGATTCCAGTTGTTCTAAAAATAGCAAGACCAACCTGAAACGAGTAGTGGTATAA